>WEIS01075507.1:0-20861 GCA_013389965.1 Todus mexicanus | reverse complement strand
CAGGTCTCTCAGCCTTTCCTTCTGTGACAGATGCTGCAGCCTGTCCATGCCCAGTACTGGGACACAGCACTCCATAGCCTCACCAATGCAGAGTGGTGGGATCACCTGGCAATGCTATTGAGTGCAAAGGCGCACTTCTGACTCATGTTTGACATGATATCCACCAGTCCCCCAGATCTACAAAGCTGCTTTCCACACAGGTGGCCTCCAGCTTCTGCTACTACTTGGAGTTGCTCCTTCCCGGGGGCAAGACTTGGTATTTCCCTTTGTTGAACTTCCTGAGGTCTCTACTGGCCCATTTCTCCAGCTTGTTGAGAGGCCTCTGAATAGCAACACATTCCTTTGGTCTGTCAGCCACTTGTCCCAGTTTTGTACCATCTGCAGACTTGTGGAGGGTCCACTCTGTTCCATCATCCAGCTCACTAATAAGATGTTAAGCACTGTTAGCCCCAGTATAAACCCCTAGTGCAAACCACTAGTGACTTGTCTCCAGCTGTATGTTGTGCCACCAGTCACAACTCTTTAAGTTGACACGTTACACAGACATTATTCTTTTCTCACCTAGATTTGATATCGCATGATCCTTCAAACACTTGTAAATACAGATGTAGATACAGAAATAAATGTAGATATAGATGTGTGCAAGTATGTGGCTGGCTTTAAAGCTGCATGTAGTCCTGACCAGTTTAGAGTTACTCTTGTGTGCAAGCCTGTACGGGATCAGGACTTTTCAAATAACCTATCTGGATCCAAACAAGAAATATGCATCTGACCTCAGAATGCCGGGCAGCTCGCAAACATAACTGAGAATTATGTATGTCAGGAAACTTACGGGGAGAAAGATTAGAAATGGAAACTATGAATATTTAAGTGTCTCCTTGGGTTTTTTAATGTAAATTTCACTGAGGTCAATCTCTTCAGTCCATGTTTTTTTTTAAACATTTCCATACCTCTCAAAGTATCTAAGGTATGTTAATAGCCAGCTTTTATGCAACGCAAGCAAAACTACACCGTTCAAGTTATTAGAGTTTCTGCTTTGCAAAAATGTCACCTTCTCAAGACTTAGCATTTATTCTTGTTGAGACGCAAGGTCTCTTCCCATGTCTTTTCTGAATTAAAAAAGCAAGGGCAAAGGTGGGTGATAAAACGTGCTGTAAAACATAGTTCTGTATGAAGAATCATGCATGTAATGTGTATTTTCACAACGTTCCCAGCGGCAGCCAAATTTCCACTTCAGAAGAGCTAGTGTTTCACATTTCTTTTTTTCTATGGGGGGGAAGATTTCCAGCACTTCTGTGTTTAGGTTCCATATCACGCTGTTGCTGGAAACGTCTCCTTTCCATACAGTACCTCTGAGTCATGGCTCAATGGGAATGCTGACTATAATCTCCTCTTGACATTAAGATGTTGCTGAGCGACTAGAGGATATTTCAAGCAGTGGAATTCATGTTCAGCCACATGTTTGGGCTGACAACCAGTTAAACCTTGCTAGAGCAATATTTTTCTATGCCGTTAGTTTTTATACCAAACAAGGTCTGTAGTAACTGGATGCCCCAATTGAGCAAAATTGTTTACAAGAAATAAATCACTCCTGGCATTAAGAAAACACAAGGCCCATGACTCGCAAGCACAGCATCATTCAGATCTTTATTTCTCATAAACCTAACCCCCAAACATGTGTGTTCTCATACACTGTGACTTGCGCTTTGAGTTGTGGTCAGCGCATTTCCATAACCCTTTATTATCATGCTTACCTAATCTTGTAGCCATATTTAGCTGCAAATGTATAAGACACCATTTCACTGCTTTAAAAGGAAAAAAAAAAAGCAACCGAAGACCTGACACAAGGTAGGCATTTATTTGTTTAACACCAAACCTTAATTCTAATGCAAAACTCGCAGTGGTGCACAAGGACCAGAATTTGGCCCTGAGAATAGCATGTGGCTTCTGCAAGCCACTGGTGCATCTGAGTTTCAGGTCCTCTTTCTACTGATCCACAGCGGATATGAGTTATTACAATTTCTAGCTTGGCTTTCCGGTCTGGAGGTTCCAGAGTTGCACCATGACGTGTCAGGTAAGCAGGACTCGTCTATCACTTGTGAGGCTGACAGACTTTGGTGCTGCAGATGAGCTTCCTCCGAGTGGAGGAGGAGTGCAATCTCACGGTGACTTGGAGCCTGGGACTTGAGATGAATTTCAGACCAGAAGGTGGTTGTTCTGTTTCATCTATGGAGCAGCACCCTCTGTTTTGCAAGTGCCAGAGGGCAGATCCTGAAAGCAGAGAGCACTGAGCAAATCGCTTGGAAGAAAATAAAAGGAAACGGAGTCCAACACCTTGCTTGCTTCCCGCTCTGTCACACAAAAATGCAAGCAGAGTGCCCAACCAGAACTGACTGCCAACCTCAAAGCCACAAGATGACATCCTCGCCAGTGTCCATTTTTGTATTAAACTGTCCAAGCTACAGTGACCAGATACAACCTCAAGGCCACCTAGATCCCTCTGCCCTGCAATGCAAGGTCAGATCTTGCTGGAGAGGCTACAAAGACTGATACTCTGTGGAACAGTTTTTTCCCCAAGCTGCAAGTTTCTCATCTCAGATAAAACTGATAGTCAATCCTTTGTGTGATGCATGTAGTTGTTAGTTCCTCTTTTGTAACGTAAGGAAAATAGTACTTGCTTTTTAATGCCTGTAATCTCATCTCTCCAGACAGTTATCTTTTAGCACCGGGGACTGCTTCTTCCTCTCTTTCTGTACAACAAGTAGCATAAGAAGATCTTGATTTTTGACTCAGACCTCTCATTTCCTCACTGTAGAAGAGGAAAAAAAAAAACCACCCAAGTTATTTTGAGACTTTAATTAAGTTCCCACGCTACAGAACTTCGAAATTGTTTTTCTCATACAGGTATTAAAATGGTGTCAAAAGCAGATAGTTGTTGCTCAGACGTAGTGTTTTATTTAAATTGAAAGTGTTACATGGTTCATTGTTTTATATGAATTGTGCCTGATTTGAAATAGTTTGTGAAATATTTCACTGGTTCTCAGCCCATTTTAATAAACTGGTGGATACCCACTGAAGTCAGCAAAAATACTTTTTCATAGGTTTTAATAGAAATAATTATGAAAACTCCCACAAATGAATAAAAACTTTTGTTGGTCAACCTCAACACTGTGTGTGCACAAATTACAGTTGCTATAGTGAAGGAGATTTATTAGATTTTAACTGTGATACTTCTGTTTCTAAAGGCATGGCTTGCATCCGCATGAGACAATTTTTTTGTATCATTTTCAACTACTTAGTTAATTTTAAGCTATTTGCGAATTTTCCTGTGCTGGAAATGGCTCTTTAAAGATGGATGCTATCAGAGAGGCCAGAAGATCCTGCTCACAACAGCTACGTTTATAAAAATAAAATAAATTAGGTCAGGCCCCTTTCTCTGTTTCTGAGGACAAATGGTATAGCACAGGTCATGTCCATATTTTCTTCTCTCTCGTTCCCCAAACCCCCAGTGTGTCTTTGTCTACCCTACTTACCATGACCACCATGCAGTATTTGGCCAGTACAGACCAGGTGAATGATTATGGGCATCCATCAAAAGGGTGGCAGAGACCACTTTTGATCATGTGATCCTATGCTTTCTGGGGTGGTGTTTAAATCAATAAATCAGCCCCATGATATTAATGACCTTGTTTTCTCATCTTAGTAATATTTTTATACTTCTGCTAAACTGTGCTTATCTATTAATCTATTTTTTTCTAAAAATGACCAGTCTGATCTAATATTTGCAGTAACGTATACCTGACAGGCTGAGAGTGAGTGCAGAGGTTCAGCACAGGTTGGGTTTTGGAGGTTTGTGTTTGTTTATATTATTGAATAAAATATAACCCTGGAGAAATAATTCAGAGATCCTCCTTTTTTATACTTTGGCTATGGATGATACCCAGTCGGTCTCTGTGCAGACCCAGAAAATTTCACTTTCAAGCCAATTAAGGGAAGTAAAAGTGAATACTGCTGTCCCAGGCTCACTCCCATAAATGCAAGAGCTGGGCTCTCTGTGTGGGCGTGGGTTTCAGCTCGGTGGGCAGATTTCCAGGTTCGGTGGCGAGTGCGGCAGGTAGATCTCGTGAGACTCATGACGGGAAACTCTATGGCTATCAAGTGCTTTAAGATGTCTTTGAAGTCTCAGCTGTGAATAATCATAACATTTCCACAAAATTGACATAAATTCTATGGCGATTATACTCTCTTCACCTCAACCGTGGAGCCAGAGGTATAGAGCTGTGGCACCGAGTGGCAAGTGTGCTCATGAAATTGGATAGCCCACACTGTAATTTGTAAAACTGGAGTGTGTGTGTTTGGTCGTTGGGTAAAATTGGAACAGCTTAACTTTGTGTCATCAGTTGTAATAATATTAATAACACTTTATTCCTAGATGGTTGTTTTGCCAATAATCCACCAAGTATTTTGCAAAGCTGACAGGTATAATTAACTCTAGTTTAGAGGATAATAATTCAAGGCACAGAGAAGTGAAATTTCTGGTATTAGGACTCAGTTTGAGTTTTGCATGCCCTGCACACCAGACTGCTTCCTTGGTGATGTTAAATCCACATTTTGGACCAGGAGATTCTGAATTCATGTCTTTTTCTACCCCAATGTCCTTTCAATATTGTATCATGAAATGATAGAATCATAGAATGGTTTGAGTTGGAAGGCACCTTTGAAGGTCGTCTAATCCAACCCCCTGCACTGAGAAGGGACATCTGCAACTTGAGAAGGTTGCTCAGAGCCCTGTCCAATTTGACCTGGAATATTTCCAGGGATGGAGCTTCTACCACTGCTTCTCTCTGGGCAACCTATGCCAGTGTTTAATCACACTCATTTAAAAAACAAATCTTCCTTATATGCAGTGTAAGTTGTGTTTGTGATATACGTCTATAAAGAACTTAGGCTAGTTGCTAAAAAAAATCCCAACTTGTTGTTATTGGAATATTGTTTTACTTCCAAAGCCCTGTGAGAAAACAAAGCAGGTGAAAAGAAAACAGGATAGATTTTTTGAAGGCAGCCATATCACTTGCAAGGTCAATTTACCTTTTCTAAACTGTCTAACCATCCCCAAAACTGTTATTCTTTAGAGACAGTGAAGTAGGAAAGCACAGCACATGGACATGAACCCCTCAGACAGATAAATTAACAAAAGCAATTAGCAGATATGAAACACTCAACCAGCTCTACTCTTCCTCTGAGCTCAAGTGTTGCCTTCACCCTCTCACACAGCAGTAAGTAGGAGCAGAGCCAGATGTACTGGGTTTAAAGGTTCAAATACTTCCTCCTCCCTTGCCCAACAAAGAGAGACATCCAAAATATTTCCAAGGCAAACTATAATGGAACCAACCACAAGAATGTTCTGCCATTTCACAGTGGCTTGTACCAAGACAGTCTCACTGTTTTCCCGGTGGAATGGAGCAGAAGAGTTGCAGTATGCTGCACTTCGACCTCAGCCCCGTCAGCCCTTTCCAGCCTCAAGAATCTCAAGGTAATTTATGACCAGCTGCCCTCCACCTCTGTGGCCATCTAGATAATTAACAATGCCCAGGAGGGGCTTGGTAAAGAGTGAGAGCCATGCACTTTGGATCACCCTCCATCACAAATGCAGATTTCTTGGAGGTCTTTGTGCTGAGTTTGTGGGTCATATGCATGGCACTGCTCCATCCCATCTTTGAAACACACCACTGGAAATCCAGGAGGACTACACCAGTGTTTGTTCTTCCTTTGTGACAGCTTGGCTTTCTCTAGAGTGTTTCAAGACCTTTCTCTTGGCTTTGTTAAAAGCGGTTTTCAGTTCAAACATCCCATTTTTAACAATATCCTTCATTGCACGGCTGTTGGAGTATTAGTGGAGATCAGACAGGAAGGGCAAGAGCCACAAAAGGTCTTGAGTGCTTAACTTGTCCTCACTATCCCTCTTAGCTCCTATGAAATCGAAATCCCTGCCTTACCTCTCACATATCCTTGGAGATGCCTCCAAGGCACCACCAGGTGTATTCCTTAAGTTTGCCAGAAATCCTTGCTCCTGACACTGATAAATAGCAAAGAGCTTAACCCTTGCTGCTTCTCTAAATCCTTCCAATCCTCTGCTAACTGTACAGAATCACAGAATGTCAGGGGTTGGAAGGAGCCTCAAAGGATCATCTAGTCCAACCCCCCCTACCTGAGTAGGATCACCCAGATGAGGCCACACAGGAACACATCCAGATGGGGTTAGAATGTCTCCAGAGAAGGAGACTCTGCAACCTCTCTGGGCAGCCTGTTCCAGTGTTCTGTCACCCTCACCATGAAAAAGTTCTTCCTAATATTTATCCAAAACTTCCTATGCTCCAGCTTGCTCTCATTGCACCTTGTCCTAACGTTGGATGACATTGAGAATAACCTGTCTCTGTCCTCCTAACACTCACCCTTTACATATTTATAGATATTAATGAGATCCTCCCTCGGTCTCCTCTTCTCCAACCTAAAGAGACCCAGCTCTCTCACCCTATTCTCATAGGGCAGATGCCCTACTCCCTTAATTATCTTGGTGGTCCTGCACTGGTGGACTTTCTCCAGTAGTTCCCTGTCCTTCTAGAACTGGGGTGCCCAGAACTAGATACAGGAATCCTAGTGGGGCCTCAACAGCGCAGTGCAGAAGTGGAAAACAACCTCCCCTGACCTGCTGGCCATGCTCTTCTTAATGCATCCTAGGATGCCATTGGCCTTCTTGGCCATAAGGGCATTTTCTTGGCTCATGGTCATCCTCTTGTCCACCAGGAACCCTACATCTTTTTCTCTAGAGTTGCTCTCTAGCAGATCAACCTCCAACTTTATATTTGCCCTTGTTGAATTACATTAAATGTCTCCTTGCAGAGTATTTCTACCCAGAAATACTCTTACCAGTGGGGAGGAGAGGAGGTTAAGGAAACTCAAGCCCTTCTTTAACACCACTTGGTGTGGCACTGGGAGAAGCTGGCAGGAGCGCAGATCCTCACCTACAGTACAAACGTACGAGCCATTGGCTCTATACCATTATTTGTAGGACATTGTCCTATAGCATATACATGGCTTTCATATCCTGTCCTATGGTAAAGTAAGCCAGTGCTTTTTCCCAGTATGGCACTTTTTTTCTAGTTCTTCATAGCTTTGTAAATTTAACCATTTGGGCTGAAATTTTGCAAATGTGGTTTACCTGTTTCCAAAAGAGAAACCAAGAAAAAAAATAAAATCCATTGTTTTACAGTATAAAACACAACAAATCCCAGATAGGTGTTTCATTAAAAAATTCAGCTATCCCTCTTCTCTGGAGCAGAGATTTGGAATTCAGCAAGGGGCTTACCCTAATGTCAGAGACATGCCTTTTCCTGCGAAAACCTTCTTCAGTGAAATTACCCGGTGAAATTATCCTACGAAATGAGCCTTTGGGAACTCTGAGGTTGCACACACTCCACAGAGACCTTTTTTTTTCAAGTTTAACAACTTTGGAGTTTCCTCCAGCGTTGAGCCAAATATGAGTTTCCAGATAATTTGCTGCTCTTGGCTGTGGAAGGGGTGCTGGTAATGCTGGGGGAGCTGGGAGATGGGGGACGCCTCTGGTGTGCTCCCATTGCTCCTCCTGCTGGAGTTGAGCAGCATGAGGGAGGCTGCTGGGGAGGGAAATGGGTAAGACAGCAGCCAGGTGGGAGGTGGGTATAAGCAGGGCAAGGGAAAAGACAGACGCTTAGATATGGATTTTGACCCAGTCATTGCTGCTGGGGTTGTCTGTTAAAGGCTTCTCCCACAGTTACTGGAGTTGGCAGTTCATATAGTTTTTAAATGAAGAAAACACAAACTTTCTGTACAAGCTTTATGTGCTGTCATCTGGAAGAAAAGTAGTAATTCTAATTACCAGGGGAAATATATGAACAGGAGCAGGAATCACAGCAAGGAAGCAGATGGGGCACCACTCTTTTCTCTCACTGTATCCCCCTACTCAATTTTCCCACGTCCTCGCATGAGGCAGATTCTGGATCTCTCACTTCTCAATCACCCAGTTATACAATTATCGTTGAGCACTGGATGAGATCGAGACGGTTTGTAAAAGATAGGATATAATAATTTCATCCAAGAGGTTATCATGAACCTTCTGCACATGTAAATAAAACTGAGGTTGCAAAGGCTTCCTAAACTGTACCTTTTCCTAATTTCTTGCTTGCCTTTGTGACCTGACACTGCTGAAGCATAGAGGGATGTGTGCATGCATATATATGTAATATAATTTTTTGTCCCCAGCTAATTTCCATCTGGGTTAACACAGACATCAGACAGTCTAGTGTGAAAATATACCATATACTAGGTAAAAACGCAGTCAGAAACTGCCATTTTGCTGTGGGTTGCAAAGCTGAGAGACACCACAAATAGGATAACAGGGAGAGTTTCATGAATCCAGTTGCCCAATAACCTAATGCAGCTTTCTCAAAGCCTCAGTGGTGGATTCCTGTCTCCAGGCTCTCTTGTGGTCAAGGAAGTGTGAGGAGCCACAAATGACAGCATGTTCTTGGCTACAGCATGCCAGCTTTGCAAGTCCTGTAGGACTCCCGTACTTCAAGACCTGACGTTTTCATTCACTGCAGAAGTAAAGAAGGCATGTGTTCTATTTTTTTACATTTTTTCTGTCGCCTGCACTTCATGTACACCCTCTGATTTGTATGTGTGTGAGTCTGAGAATGAAAGAGGAAACTGACAGATTTATCTATTTCACATCACTTTTCAGTAATGCTATTAGATGGCAAATGAAAACCCTGAAAACCCGTCAAGCAATAGGAAAGCATTTTTAGAAATGGAGACAGTAAATAGAACTGAAAATAGCTGTCTGTGAGATGGCATCAATTCTGAAATGTACGCATTTGAAATTTCTCAGCGAACGCAATTATTATATGCAGTCATGACAGAGGGTGGTTGGTGGCTGGACATTCACTTTGATTTTTCACTACAGTGATTTTCTAGGTAAGTATCTTACACCACAAGATGTAACCAATGTCTGGCATCCTTTCTAGTGGTAAAGACAAAAGCATTCATTTTGGACACTGAGACAAAGGTTTGCCTGTTGAGATCCTTGGTGAAAGAAGGTGTTCAGAAATTACTCCTGGTAAATGGGAGAGGACTAAAGCACCATCCCCTCACCTCAGGAGTAATTCTTTGCTGTGCAGTGGGTGGTTGCTCTTTGAGGCACTGGGGAGAACAAGCTCCTGCAGAGCTGGAGAATATCAGAGCTTCCTCTAGAGTTGGCTCAAACCAAGAAAATCAGGTTAAAAACCAATAATACTCAAACACCAAAGTGAAAATCCTATTCCTTTAACCACATCTTTCTACACAGTAATACATACCTCAAGTCCTGGTGAAACTAAAGATGTTTGAATGATATAAAGAGAAGAAACTGTAGACCTTTCGCTGAGATGATGTTTGATTTGGGTCTCTTTCTTGCAGAACTTGGAGAAAGACCATCAGTTCTACTATGACTGTGCTTGCCTTGTGACAGATCAAGAAGACTGCTTATATCCTTGACTTGAATGTGTAAACACACAGCTTTGCTTGATTGTCTGTAACAAAAATGCCCTTTGAAACAGAACTTTTAGTCATCTTTTCTACTAGCAAGACAGGAATGAATGAGATTACAGAAACTAGGACTGCCCAGTTTGCTGGGCATAATCTTTGGAAGATTTAATCATGTGTCAGTATTGTTTCAGTCAAAACAGTAAAGGTGCAATAGCAATTCAGGTAAGTCTGTAAATCTACTAAATTTGTATGGATGTGAAGATTGTATCTACGGTTTCACAACCAGCTCGGATCTGCAATGTCTCAGAGGAACCACTTTGTCCAAGTGATGGCTGCTTGGATGATTGGTTATAATCTGAGTCAATGCTTCCCCAGATGCAGAGATGAAGAAGACACTACAATAATTGTCAAAAATTTATGATCTTAAAATTAGTGGTTTAACTCCCCTTTTACAGCTATTAGCTCCTTTTTTGCAACTACATTTTTACACTCAGCTCTCCTTCCTTTGATGCAAAATTAATAGGCAACTCTTCCATTTCTTTTTCTGCTCCTCATTGTTACATGTGTGAGAATAGAGACAGAAGCCTTGAGGAAAAAACTATATGTAATGAGATAACTAAAGACTGTATCATAATTTACCATGCCAGAAGGCAATGTTTTGAAGTTGATTGACATCCTTAATTCTGCCATTTATCAGCTTTTAAGTGCTTGATTCTACAACTCTAAAATGTTCTTTCAGGTTGGTTGGATTATTAATTTGTTTATTTTCAAATGTGATATACTAGGTCTAAAAAAGAACCCCATTCTCCTTCCCCTCTCTATGGTTCATCAGGTGCCATCATGTAGACATTCACCCAGGTCAGGGGAAGGACCGCACTCTGTTGGTGTACACTATGGACCAACCAGTACTAAAGCTAAATGTGAAAACAGCAGTGGGAGTAAACTATCATCTTCTACCAGAGCCAGGTAGAGGTGAGAAAACTTCACCAGTAATTTTCACAGACATTTACTGACTTCAAAGGAATAATGAGAAGTAGAAAAGCTGGGAGTCATCCAGACTGCAGTGGGCACAAAACCAGGGCTCACTCCTTCTTTCCTTTCCTCTCTGACTTCTTCCAGTCTCTTTCCTATTACTGACGCCATACCTAATCCCATCCTTCTCCCCTAGACTGTCTCAAATACAACTGCTCAACACACAGCAGAAAAATGTCTGGTGTTAAATTATGCACGTGGGCATTTAATGGTTCCCTAGATGGGCAGACTGAAGAACAGCAAGACAGACAGAGAAGTAGATAAAAGCTCCTAAATAGGTGGAGCAGCACAAGCAGAGGTATGCTTTTCTTTGACCTGCTAAATATTTAATAACAGATTTCCTATTCTCACTGTATTCAAATACCACATTAAAAATATTTAGGGACACGTTCTACTAAATTTACAAAACCTAGAGTCAGCACTTGTTCACACACATCAAAGCTCCATATAAACATGGGCACAATTGACTCCGTAGTACAGATGTTGATGACTTTTCTTTCTGGTCACTCATGTGGTGGAGAAGATAATTTTCAAGAAGCACAGTAAGTAATTCAGTAAGGCCCAAGGAAGTGGGTATTGTTGTCTGTTAACTACCATGTTGAGCTTTGAAGTCAGGAGAAGCCACAGTGCTCACCACACCGCCATGGTCAATTTTTGAGTGGTAATGTCTTCCTCCAGATGTCATTATGTCAACCACTGTAATAATGTGCTCTCTCTCTAGCTTTGAAGGGTTTTTTCCAATCAGTGTCTAGGATTTTATCGGAAGAGTCATGGACCTTAGGGGAACAACTGCCAAAAACTCATTGTGAAATTTTGCAGGATCAGGTTACTGTGGTGGAGAGGGGGTGAGAGTCCAAGACAATTTTAGACAAATCTGTCTAACTCAGTTTAGTTGATACAGGTTCTCTGATTGCACAAAGTCTTATTTCCCTGTCAATAAGAAAATATTGCTGCTTAATAGCAAGACTATTATATGGTTATATTCCAGCTCAACAGAATGGACCTTGTAGTGAAATAATTTTGTTCCCTTAAGATAGTAATTTTCTGTTAACATGAAGGTACAGAGTGAAAAGAAAAAAAAATAAATAAAAGAATGATGCTTTATGAATGACTAAATATTCATCAACTATTTATTACTCAGATATCATGTACTGACAGTACATCATGGTTTGCGTTCTGATGTTTTTCATCCTTTATCTCTTTAGCCACTTCATCCTTTGAGGAACTCCTTTTCTGTGGAAAGAAAGACTCTTTCAGGTCTGTTATGGTTGTGAAATCCATTAGTGTATTACCCTGTAAGGGTATATACAGTACTACTTACCCGTGGTCAACAGTAAGACTGTGGGATGACCAGAAATTGAGTTTCTGTATTCTATACCAAACTCCAGTGCCTTGACCACAACACCATCCTTCTCTTAAATCAGCCGCATTCGGGTTTGCTTATCCAAAATCTCATCGATGAGGTTTTGCATAAGCAGAAGACAGCCAACATTGGGCTAAAAGTAGCAGTCAGAGGGATTATTCCAATCTTAATGACTTCTTGAGTTAGTATTAATGAGGGCAGGATTTGCCTTTCTATTTCTTGGCCTTCAAAAAGTATGCAATGCTTGATAGGTATGGAGGAGAGGACAAAGACGGTCAAGGTATGGACTTGTACAAGTCAGATACTTGGTCTTTTTGTTCTTTTTGTTGTTGCTCTTTTTATTTTTTTTCCGGTGAAAATATTTCACAGTCAGTCATTCCTCGAATATATTGATCTTGCATCAAGTTTCTTCAGGATAAAGTTCTGTGTATTGTTGAGAGTATTTCATGTGTAGTCATACGTTTCAGTCAAGTCTTGTATGAAACTCGTATAAAGAGATTCTCCTTGAACTCAGGTGACCATGGTCTGTATATGGGGAGAGAGTTTGACTTCCAGCTGAACTGCCTTCAGGAAACATGCTCTGCCAATCTGTGATGAAATGACAATTTTTATTTCAACAGATCTTGATAATTTGCACCCAATAACTACCTGACAGAGATTTTGGTGAATTGATACCTATTTTTAATGACTGTAGAACCTCAGGAGAATTCCAGAAATGAGATCAGAACTGATACACAAGTTTCCAAGGCAGAAAAGTGGAGATGGTGCAGATAACTAACCAAATAGACAAGCCTGATATGATTTGAATTCATGGCAAAATTAAAGGAATGCAGAGGAGTGATTCAATCAGTAAATAATTTAGAAATAAGGTATAATAGGGGGCCACTCAGTAAGTTCAAATTAACTCGATTCTCTTTTGAAACAACATATTTGACCTATTATAATATCTTCTGAGATATGTCGAATATATAGACTTTTGTAAGGTCAGCTGATGGTGCTGTCATTCCCTTTCAACCATGAGTGTTGCACAGCCCCAATGGCACATACTTGAAATGTATTAAAAAATTATTAGCTAACAGATCTCAGAAATAGGAATGTCAACAGGAAATTAGTTTTGAGCATGGTGCATCCACTGGGCTCCTACAGGAATTGGTGGAATGAGTCATGCCATTCAGTGCTTTGATTATTGTTATAAAAACAAGTACAAAAACTGATGCTTAAAAAATGTTGAGATTACACAAAGTTTTCCAGGTGGCTAAATAATAAACGAAGACAGAGCCTCAATACTGAGTGATCTGGACAATTCAGTAACTTCCTCCCAAACTGTGCACAAGATCTTCAGACCAGTAATAGGTGTTTTTCAGGAAAATATGAGTAGTTACATGGAAGTTACACTTTGGCCAGGCAAGACGTAACCCAGGACAGTGGTCACGTGTCCTGGTTTGGGTTTGAACAGAACAATTCTGTTCAGTGATTATTACTTTTCAACTAAGTCTCTTCTTACTAACTGCACTGTCTGAAGTTAGCAGCATGTTTACCAGACAGAGTCTGCTTCTAGCAGTGATATCGCGCCATGTTTATACTTAGTACCAAGGGTTGGTAAGCAAACCAAGGTCACTGCCAGATCTCGTGTACCACATTGGNTTTCTTAAAGTGGGTAAGATCACACTATTTCAAAGTGTTCAGTTTTAGACCACAAGGACCAAGTTCATCTGACTACAGGTATGCACCTAGAATACAGACCATAGAAATTGTCACTCTGGATTTTCTTCATAGTCACAGAATCATAGAATCATGGAATAGTTTGGGCTGGAGGGAACCTTCAAAGATCATCCAGACCAATCACCCCGTCAGAGGCTTGGACATCTTCCACTAGTTTCAATTGCTCAAAATCTCATCCAGCCTAGTCTTAAACACTTGCAATGATGGTGCATCCACAGCTTTTCCAGTGTCTCATCACTCTCCTTGTAAAGAAAATTACTTCTTATGCCCAATCAAAATCTACCACCTTTTGCTTTAAAATCATTGTCCTGTTACTACAGGCACTGGCAAAAGTCTTTCTCCACCTTTCTTTTAAACCTTCTTTATATATTTAAAGGTCACAATAAGGTGCTCCTGGATCATTCTCTTCCTCTGGCTGAACAACACCAGCTCTCTCAGTAATCAATAAGGAGAAATTAATTTCAAAGTCATGATATATGTCTTCTAAATACAGATAACAAAAATAACTGGATGAAGCAATCCACAAGAGATTCTATTTTTTTCCTTTGCTTATAGAGGATGCCCAGGGTGACTACCCTAGATGTAGATATTCTCACTGCAGCTTTCTAAAGTTATACCAGATAAATTCTACCTCAAGTGACAACAAAGGAAACAAATTCCCTTGAAGTCAGGAGACATTAACATATCTCTTACTAAGTTATACCTTCAGAATAGCATATATCAGGAAAAACTCAATTCACTGTTAAAGAACCTCAAATTCAACTGACAACTTATTTTGGAAGATAGTCTGAGAAATGATGAAAGGGTCCAGCTTTCAGAAACACTTTGTTCCCATTTCACAGTGCACTTTTTGAATCACAGACTGTGCAGCCCTCAGGTGAGGTTTACTTAATCAGTAGCCACCTTCAAAGTCTCCTATTTCATTTCTATCATGATATTGCAGATTGAGTGAAATGGTGCTCTCATGGTATTAATGCCATTAGTGTTCTCTTAAAATCCATTCTTCAAAGAGAAATTCCACAATAACATCAATGCATTCTGATCGGGGAAGACTTCAGGGTGTCTTTATCACAAATTCAACCTCATCTGTCCTTCAAGCAGTGTCCTACTGACATTTCCAAGGATGAAGAACGCAGAATGGCAGGCTTGTTCACCCCTACGTGTCTGGCTTGCCTCCCTGACATGACATCATTGTTCATGCCCTGCGCCAGCATAATCGAGCAGGTCAGTGGTTATTCCAAACTTCACCCATTCCAGATTCCACCCTTAACCCTCCAAAATGAGTCTTTTATAGTTAAATGATCCACTTATTAGGTAAAATAAACATGAAAATAATGTCAAATTAAAATAAAACGAAGTAGCATGAAGTTAAATTCAGACTGACACTGAGCAAACAGTCTGGCTGGAATCATTATACCCTTTTGGAAACAGGCATGGATATTGGAGCATGGATCCAATTAGTTTCAACTGGGAAGAGCCTTCCTGTTCCTTGCTCCCTGAGCTTAAATCTCACAGTTTAGATGTTAATTTAGAGTTAGGGACAACTCTTCTGCAGTTGCCTTCTACAGGAACTCGAGAAACCTGCAGACTCTGTTCTGAGGCCAGGACAACAAAAGACAAGTATTGAAAAGTCTGTAATTTATCATTTTTAAAGATGTTTAAGACCTTGGAGAGTGAGTTAAATCCAAGCCAGATTCACCAAGTCCAAGCACTGGTCTTTGTATCTGGAGCCAACAGACAGGTCAATTTACACAGAAGAAAAATGAGTGGAAAGGGACATGCAAGGGCTGCTCTGCAACGGTTTGAGAGAAGCAATAGACCATTCTTTTAGACTTGCTGCTGTTAACTAGGCTCCACAAGTGATTTACTAAGATGCTCTACCAGACCACTGCTACAACCGCTCAGTGGCTTTGCTGCTACTTCCCCTTACCTCAGTTCAGCAGATTAAAAAACATATGCAAAGTGGTATGAAAGTGCAAGTAAATAGCATGGAATAAGCTTTTGGTTGTAGGCAATTTTCTGCCTTTCAGACATAAGCTCCCTTGTGGAAGCTGTGGTATCACGTAGGGAAAACACAAAACCACAAAATTAACTTGGTGATGCCACTTCAGGGCCCTGTTGCGCAAAGGATGCATCACTGGGCACAGCTACTTTAGGTGCCACCCAAATACAATCCCCACAAGATAAGAAAAGTTGTTTGGGGTTTTTTTCCAGATAAGATAAGCTTGATGGAGCTCAGTGAGGAGAAAACATCTTTCAAGCTCACTCAGAAGAACAATTCTCAGCAGCACTTGCAGATTTTAAACCACTATTGTGACCATATCCGGGGTGTGTATAATGTGAAGTACATTCCTATTTGTTTGCAAACTTGCCACCATCCTTAGAACAGGTAGCGCTCCTCAGCTGCATCACAAGGGGTGACATTTGAATATCCTGGCCTGATAGAACTCAGGAACATCTCAGCAGCTACTTGACATGAAGTAACCATGAGCGTCACAGATCAGATTTGTGCAAGTCTTGATTTTGCAGGGTTTGTGTCAGGACATTATTTCAAATACTTGGTTTTTGTTTATATTTTGGAAGGAAAATATGGGCATTGAATGCTTTTCTGTTTCAAATTCTCTGAAAAATCTCAAAGCAAATGGATCCGTAGTATTTCTGCTGGTACACATGTACTGTTTTTTCTGAATTCTGTGTATTTGGTGGCAGTTTTCAGCTCACTTTCTCTGATTCACCTTAAATCATCAATGTACATAGGGGTATTACTTGGAGACTTATATTCTCTTTCAGCCCAAAGAAAACCATACATCTATTTTCAATTATCAAACTGTTGACTCTGAGAATTAGGCAAGAGTGATTTAGAAAAACCCAACCAAACAACAAAGCTGATATCATCATCTCTGCCAAGTGAGAGTGATCCAATCAAAACTTGGCATAATCAAGTGGTATGAATTCTTCCAAGCCTTTATTACAATCTTTAAAACAATCCCTTATCCAAGAGGCTGATACAACATCACTCATCACTCCAAGGAACCATTAACAAAATAGGTAATAGAAAAAAAAAAAGGCAAAAGCAAAAACTTCTTATTAAAAATGATGTAAATTAGGCAATGAATGTCTTAAATTTGTTTTTATTATACTCACTTCTCAAATATGACAGCCCATGTTGTCAACCTCTACATGTCTCATGTGTAGGTTGAGTATTCTCCAGATGGGGACGTCAACTATTCTGCAGAACTCTGTTCATTCTCGCAGTGTCACCACACACACACACAAGGCCGTATCTATATTATTTTTGATAAAATAAAAGCAGTAACATGGCAGCTCTGTAGGATTTTTTCCTTACTGCCCTGGGGAGGTTAAAGATCTCTGCTGGCGTCTGACCAAAACCACAAGCACAAAACAACAACAACAAAAAAGTGGAAGTTATCCTTGGCTGGAGAGAGCCTCCACAGCCCCCACTGCTATGAGGAAAAGGCATCCTTGGTGCCAGCCCCACCCTCCCAACATGCCTTTCTGCACTGTCAGCCACCTTCCCAGTGCACCCTTTGGTGGCAGCTTAGACCTGTGGTTAATATGGCCACTGCTGCCAAGCTTCGACTTGCCCACACACCCCAAGCAGAGACATAAGATCCTTGAGCCTTCTCTCAGCACAGAAACTGGCCACTTATAGCTTCCTCGTTCTCTCCAAGACACACTTCTTCTGCCCTGCCAGTCTGTCATGATGGTCCAGCTCTGGCACCATCCACTGTAGTCCACCTGTCCTCTCTCCACAGTCTTCAAGGACGAAAATACCCATTATTAAGAAGGCGTTGTAAGAACATAGCCTGTTGCAGTATTTCTGCTTTGGAAAAGCTGTCAGTAAACAGAGGACAAATGCCCACCTATGTACTGAAATAAAAGGTTAAGAACATAAATGTCTTGTTTACTTTATGAGGAAAGAGAGGTGGTTGGAATGAACTACAGACCCCAGAACCATTGCTGTTGAAAACTAGAGCCAAAGTGTTACATCCAAGACTGCCTTCTGAGTCTAGGTTGATCCACTCATATCTTCAAAAGCAGAATGTGAGGCACAGAATTAGAGACCAACTGCTGCATTAGGACAGACACCTCCGCTATCCCTATCATTGAAATGAAGCTTGCCGAGCCTGACCTCTTGAAATTTGATGGGAGTAACTACTTGTTCTCCTACATGATCCATATCTTCCAACTGAGTCCACAGATTGCAAGCACAACTGGGAAACAAACTGAGGGACCACTGTGCTTCACCAGTCTGGATCAAGACGAGAATGTAATCATTTACCATTATTTGTTCTCTGTGGAACTACAAATCTTGCTGTGATTCTTGTATTTTTACTCTTCAAAAATACAAAAGAGAGCACTCAGCTTTTGTGAGTATATAAGAGCATGTAGAGTTGTTTATAAAGCTCAGGCAAGTGGTGTTGTAATGCAGATAAAGTATAGAGAACTAGTAGCTATCATAGTGCTGGCTCCTAAATCCATCTCTCAGCAGCTTTCAGACAACCCTTTGGACTCAGCAGCTGTGGAGTGTAAAGTAATAAATCCTTGGAGAAATGTCCAAAAAAACGGAGAAAGTATTCATTAATTTCAATCCAGTGCCTCCATTTTATTAGATTTCAGATGAGAAACCTGGGAGTATTGTATGGAGGAGTAGAAGATTCAGAATCTCAGCACAAGATTAAAATCTTACCAAAAGGAGACTGTTAAACAAAAGGTATTTAGCAAGAAAACGACTGATGACTGAAGGAATTGCCTTCATAGTACCTTAGTGATGGATGGTCTAAGGACATTCATCCTAGGAGATGATGGTGGAGACTATAGTCTGGCTCCTATCAACCCAGATGTACATGTTTATATAAGCAAATCAACATCCCTCTCCATGATCCTTCGTTTTTATCTCACAACAACACTGGAGCAACTTCATTGGAGTTACCTTGTCTTTAGCACAAATATTGCCAGATACCATTTTTTTTAATAATACGGTATTTCATCTTTTTTTTTTATAACACAGAATATCTTGCAATTAAATGCATAAGACTTGTTTTCAGTGTCAAGATATCACAAACTAGTTGAGTAGATGCTACAGTCGTAGAAGGCAATGTTTTCGTTGACCTCAGAGAAACAAGCAATTAGTAAGAAACGGTTCTAGCAATACCACCTTAAAGAAACCCATGAAGAAAAATTTGCTCATCTCGATCCACAGCTTGCCCTGGCACAAGGCAAAAAGCACAAATCACAGTACCACCAGATGTCTGCTCCACAACAAGAGATTGTGGCCACTCTGGCTCCTAGAATTTTATAAACAGTGCAGTCTCAGCATGCTGGCTACTGTTTTGTACATTAAATTGTTGGGGAGGTGGTATCAATAAACAGCTGCACAGTCAAATTAGTACTGTTTACTGTCAAATTAACAAAGAAAGTGATACTTGCTGCTCTTTGTTTATAACACTGCACAGTTGGCCCTGGCACCAGGAAGACTAAATGAAAATGGACAGGTCCAAATGGTAGATGCTCTCCTAGATCAAAGAGAAGGGAAATTTTGTTTGTCTTATAAACTAAACAGTATCTTTTCAGGTTCATGTACTCAGAATAACTGCTATTCAGTTGCACCAGCTGTTTTTTATTTCGTTGCTAATTGTATGTCTCATTCCTCAGCCTCCTTGCAGGTCATTGTTTGCCTGCTGACGTTCTCTCAGGGAAAGGGAATAGGAATCCAGTGCTCATGTGTGCATGAAGCAAAAGAGTGGGGAGATCTTTAAATTCCTGGATGAAAGTCATGCATATTTGTAGGCCTGTGTTGTGCTGAGCTTTAGAAGGTAACATCCTGACGTTTCAGCACAGTCCCTGAGCTTTGTTCTTGGAGAGATGGTATAAAAGGGATGCCAAACACTTGCAACAGTTATATGATACTTCACGCACACTGGGGGTATTTTACCCCCACAAAATGCCTTCAAAACCTACAAATAGTCTTCAAGTCTAAAGAAATCATCTGAGCTCTTCAGGCAAAACAGAAATCTTGAACAGAACTGAATCACCGCTTTTATTAAAATGTCTGCTTTAATAAGGAGAACTTAATTTATTCCAAATGAGCCTCATTTTTAGGTGTGGTCTAGGCTACTTGCATCAGGAAAATGCTATCTCTGTACCCTGTGCTTTTTTGCCATTCACTCACTCTTCTGACTTTTCTTCCTTCACCTTTCCATTCATTAAAATTTCTCTTACAATCACTCATTTTCTAAAATCCTATGCACTCAGACAGAAATATAAAAACGTTGTCACTATACAACAAAATAAATTAAAAAATGGTCAGGAAAATTGTGCACAAGCTTTGCTTATGCTAGATCTCCCCTTAATTTCATGTGATCTGCATTATTGTCACTTCAAGACAGGTTTTTGCAAGACACTTGATACTGGTTTATCTTTCTCCTTGAATCTGATAATAATTTTACCATGTATCTACAAGAGTATAGGTAGGAGAGCTGTGTGGAGAGTTTTCTAGAGCTAAATTTCATATCAGAGAAAGTAAATACACAGACTAGCATAGCTCACTGTTTCCACCCCATGTTAAATGCTCAGAAACTATGTGAATGAGGGTGGTATAAGTGCTCAGATGCATTAAACCCAGAAGTCAGCTCTTGTCTGTCTCCAGTTCAAAGGCTTTGTGGTCATACCACAGTGATAAGAACTTTCAATGTTATAAGTAGGTGGATATGATCACTAAAATATAAGTTTCAGGTCATTCTATCTAATCCATCTCAAGAAAAAATTCACTGCACAGAACTTTTGAGAGTTGGTAATTTCTCCAGAGTGACTTGGTAGCTTACAGATCAGTATTATGACTAGGAATAACTTAGACATGAAGGGTGGGATGAGTCATGGCCAAAGTACTTTCAGGACATGTTTACATGTGTGCTGGGCATCCAGATCCCTGGCTTAGTCAGTAGAGGTTTAATCCCAACAGTCAGTGACATTTAGACTGAGGTTCATCCTGCTGTGGGCACCTACAATTGGTCATATGATCTTTGCCTGACATTCCACTAATTGTATCAAAAAGAAAGAGAGAAAGAGAGAAGGGGAGAAAGGGAGAAAGAGATAGAGATATGAAAGGGAAAGGGAGGGGAGGATAGGGGAGGGGAGGTGAGGTTTGGGAAGGTTTGGGAAG
>WEIS01075502.1:0-45090 GCA_013389965.1 Todus mexicanus | reverse complement strand
CACTGCCAATTGCTTTTGGAGGACGATTTTGAACAGGATGTTGCCTGCCTGAGCTGCCATGTGGGTGTTTCACAGTCAGGGAGCCTGCTATGGCCTTACCCCCCCACCTCACCCGGCACAAGCGACTGGCTGAGGTCGGCTGAGCTCTGCCGGATCCCTCTGCTCCGGCAGGATGTGGTTTGAGAATGAAAATATCAGCGAGCGCAGCCCTTCCTTAGTGGCAGCAGCACCCTGCCCTCCAGCTGCCCGGGAAGCTGCTGACACCCAGCCCTGGGTATTTTCCACGGGGCGATCGCTGCTTCCAGCCTGGCTGGTGAACTCGTGTCGGGGCAGACCCGAGGGGGACGCAGCAGCTGCAGGCACCGCTTTGCTGGGCTGGTATTTTGGAGCAGGGAATGATCCATGGGCCGGCTGGCTAAGAGGAAGCATCGCTCACGGCAGCAAATGGGAACGTGTGTGTCAGCAGCGGAGGGTGCCGAGTGATTCATGTGCCCAACAGGAGCAGAGCTGGTGGCTCATGCTGGTATTTCTATTTCCCCAGCGGTTTAAATTGACACTAAAGCTGCTGGCCCAGAGCTGCAGTGACCCACCCCAGGTCTGGGGAGAGTACTCAGGGTGCTCTTGGTTTGAGCCGGGTGGCTCTGGTTCCCTTTGTCCCCTTGGGACAGGCACAAGGTTTTGCTACAATAAAAGTTGGTCAAGATATTCCGTCCTGCACCCGGTTCTTGTTTGCGCCTGGAGAGGGAGAGCCTGGATGGGAATGAATCCTCCCTTTTAATCCCTCTCCCGTTCATGTCCATGGGGCTGGGCAGGGACTGGCACTTGAGTTGGACATGGCCAATGCCAGGGTCTTGCAGTGCCCTGGAGCCCCACATCTGCCCANCCCCGTGTTGGAAGCTGCAAACTTGCCTGGTGATGTCCAGCTCTGAAAAGAGCAGTGCCAGGGTGCGGCACCACCGGGCGATGCCGAGCAAGGTGCTGCTGAGTTATCCCAGGGGCAGGAGCAAACCTGCACTAGGGATGAGCTTAGGACATGCACAGGGCAGGTTTGCACTCTGAGCTGGATTAATCCCCGTTTAACACCCTCTTTTTTATCCTAATTGCCAGGAGATGTTTACAGCAGCGAGAGCTCTCGCCACAAACCCAAAGTGAGGCTGCCTCCTTCTCTGGAGAGATTCCAAACCCACCTGGACACGATCCTGGGCAAGCTGCTCTGGGTGACCCTGCTGGAGCAGGGGGGTTGGATGAGATGATCTTCAGAGATTTCTTCCAAATTCCATGACTTCCAAGGGAGCCAATATGAACCCAGGAACCGGGCAAAGGCGGGAGGAGCTCCCATCCCAGCCACCTCCGGACAAAACACACCCCAAGGCCAGAGTCATATCCAACTTCTGTATTTAGTGGCTCTTTACAGAACTTGTTCCTTCCAAAATTGTTAAACAAAGTTCATCGATCTCATAGAAACTTTTGAAGTACAGTACATGAGCCTAACAAAAACGTGACCGGGATGTCCCGCTAGCTTTAATACAACAGGATTGCCGTGTCCGAGACTATCCTAAGTGCTTCCTCGAATCCCGTTCCACTAAAGCTCCCGCTAGCACACGACGGAGAAGAGCACTCCATGGTCGCGCCTCCACCTTCTGCAGCGCGGTGGCAAGAAAAAGAGTGGCCGTGGGCAAGCTGGGGCTCACTGGGGCAGGGTAGGTGGGCACGGAGAGCCGAGCCGCAGCAGAGCTGCTGTCAGCATCGCTCCTCGACTACCACCCAAATATAAAAATACCTTCTATTCTGATAAAAACGTATACAGTGGAAAATTAGTCAATGCATAGCCTCAGAGCCTGGCAGGGGAGCCCTCCTGGTGGCAGCGGCCTCGGTGGGTGATGCTTGATGCCAAGAGGGCAGGGGACGGGGCAGAGCAGCCCAGCACAGGCCACCCCACACCGTCTAAAGGTCAGCAGAGGCTGGCTGGCGGTGGCGGCATCGGGGAGCACACGCTGGGATGGTGCCACCACTGAGCTCTTGCACCTCTGCACGGGGTCAGCCCTGGAAAGCCAAAGCGTGACGGGGCTTTGCTCAATTCAGGTCTGAGCTTGCCCGGTTCAGGCAGGAGCCTGGTGCAACAACCCAGGGGCTCATCCCGGCTTCACCGGCAGCCGCTGCCAGGGACATGGCCATGGCGAGGAGACATTCCTCCTACACGGGTGCTCTCCCTAAAAAAAGGTGCTTCAGCCGCAGGATCTGGCTGTGATGCTGGGAGCAGCCCCAAGCAGGGTTCAGGTTCAGGGTTCACGATTTTTGGGTGATCACCCTCAAGCACTGGTGTCCCAGGGGCAAAGCCTGGAGGCTCCATCTCTTTTCTCCTTCCCCATCAGACGATGTGGCAGGGCGTGGGGGACCAGGATCCCGCGGATTCCATCCCCAGCGAGCCGGAGCCGCCCCTGAGCATCACACCCGGGAACCTCTTCCCACCTCACTCCCACAGTCGCAAGCACAAGTTGATTGCTTTGCTTTGCCATTACTTTTTCCCTTCCTCCGGGTGCCGCCAGGTGCCGTATCGGGGCTGCCACCGGTTGCCGGCTGGAGGAAGCGCGAGGGACGGCGTTGGGACCATGCTACATCTTGTTCGAGAGGGGCTATTGCAGACATTTCTACAACATATACAACCGCACGGGACATTTCTGTGTTACAAAGGTTTCAAAAAAAAACCAAACCCAAAACCAAACCCAAAAAACCAAACCATAAAACCACCAGAACTAAATACATACTCGATGGCATCAAGGTTTTAGAGTCTTCAGGGACTATGCCGCAGTCTCTGGCTGGGGCAGAAGCGCGGCGGTGTCTTACAGACAGAGGTGGAAGCCGCTCGGCAGAAGTTTAATTCGATTTGGTCAGTCTCATAGTGCTTCTTGATGGCTTTGCTCGGTCAGTCTTTTCGAGGGGTCGGGGGGGGGTGTTTTTCGTTGTTCGTTCGCTTTGTGGGGGTTTTTTTAATCTCATCCAGTGGCAAACTACAAGACTTCAGTGTACATTTAATGACACGACTGCTACATCATCTTGATTTTATAGCTATCTTTAATATCAAAGCAGCTTAAGCTGTTAATAAATTCCAAAGTATCCTTTTATTAAAATATCTAAAAGAGGTCTATAAATATTTTTTGGTTGTTGGGGTTTTTTCGTGTTTTCTTTTTTTTTTTTTCCTTTTTTTTTTCCCTTTTCTAAAATCGTTCCCAGTTTTTCACATTTAAAACAAAGCTTGGGAGGGGTGGGGAGGCGGTTTCATAGCGGGGTCCCCCCTTTTCCATGGGCGCTCCCCTCCGCGGCGCCGGCCGCCTGTCGCCTCTCGGTGCGCGCTTCATTTAACAAAAAATATATATATATATATGAGGGGGTGTATATATATATTTAGGGCGGTGGAAAGGGGCTCAGAACTCCCACTCGAGGGCCTCCTCGCGGTTGGCGGCTCGCTCCAGGCGGTGGATGATGTTGTTGAGGTTGGCCATCTTCTCGTGGCGACGCTGGACGCTGGTGCTGAGCCGGGGGCCTGGAGCCGGTGGCAGCGCCGGAGAGACCGGCCCGGCCGAGGATGGCNGGTGGCCGCGCGGGAGAGGCCGGCCCGGCCGAGGATGGCCCCGGTGAGGCCGAGCCGGCGAGACCGGGCGAGGATGCGGCCGAGGGTGAGGTCGGGGAGACCTCCAAGCTGCAACGGGATGACCCCGCGGAGGACTGGGAGCTGTCGGGGTGCGGTGGCGGCGGTGGGGGTACCCCGGCGGCGGTGGCACCGGCGCGGCCTCCTCGCCGCGGGAGGCTGCCGGTGCTGGGGGCGGCGGCGTGGGGGGCTGCACCCCGCTCCTCCTGGGGAGGTCCGGTCCCTTCTGCCGCCCCGGACGGGCTGCGCAAGTCCCGCCGGCGTCCCCAGCTGCCCGTCTCCCCCTGCTCCTCCTTCACCTTCACGGGCACGGCGGTGGGGGTGCAAGGGTGCTCGGCCCCGCCAAACACGGGTTTACGGTCCTCGGTGTCCGAATCGGGGCTGTGAGGGGCCCGGCGCCCAGGGACAGCTGCCCCGCCGCTCTGCTCCGGGTCCGTGTCGTTGTCCTGCGTACCCTCCACCAGCATCTCCCGGCGCATCCGCGACCTGTCGGGACACAACCGCCGAGGGTCGGTCAGCGACCACCAACTATCCCGTCTTGGAAAAGCATCACCAGCCAGAAAAATGTGATGGCATCGCTTGAGATGTCAAACCTCACCTCGTCAGCCTTTAAAATACTGGGTTTTTTGGGAAAATCACCTCCACTTGAACGTGGGGAATGGATTTTGCAACACTCCGGACTGTTTCCAGCCCAGCTGACCCAGTTTTAACAATGCTTTCCGCTCCCTTGTTTTGTTTGTTTAATACACAACATTTTGCAAAGGCTTATTTTAGGGGCATTTTTGTTTACCAAGAGCAGGGGGTGCTTTCCTGGAACCACGCAAGAGGAAAGGATGCAAGTTTAGAAACCCCGTTAGTCAACATTTCACCAAAAAGCCCAGTTGTGGAGGCTCTCCCAGGCAATGCCTTTGTGCAGGAAACCTCAGCCAGGCCCCATAAATATTGACCACCTACTTTACACTGCCCAGGAGGCAGCCAGAGGCTCTTAGATGTCTTTTTATACTGGTTCATACAGGGGAGGGGGCACAACCCATCACCTGGGCTGTTGACTCAAGAGGTGGCTCCTGGTGTGGATCTGAGGAGGACTCAGGAGCCACGTGCCCACCTAAGGATGAAACCTGTGCTGCTCCCCAGGGCCAGGCTGCTGTGAGGATGGATCCTGTGCTCCAGGAGCCTCCATAAGGCTCCTCCACCCATCACAGACCTCCCGTTTGGCAGTAAGCGGTGTCCTGCACCAGTAAGCAGGTGGACATGAGCATGGGAACCTCTTTAGCTGCTCAACTTGACTTGGTCAAGGTGGTCCACGCCTCTGAAACTCTTCACCAGCCCAGGTACACGCAGCGTTTTGGCTGCAATCCTGCACCTGGTGATCTCCAGCGACCACACGTGGGTCTGCACCTCCCCATCAAGCCAAAAGGGACTGGGAGGGCTGGAGGAGCGACACCACGGCCACCCAAGGCCCGCGAGCGCCCGTACCTGTAGTTGTGGAACCAGTTGATGACGGTGTTGGTCTTGAGGTTGAGCTGGAAGGAGAGGAGCTCGATGGTCTGCTGGGAGGGGTAGGGCTCCAGCTGGTAGGCTTTCTTCAGGGCTTCCTTCTCCTCTGGGGCCAGCACCACCCGCGGCTTCTTGATCTGCAGGAGGCTGAGGTCCTGCGGCTGCAGGCTGGGGCTGGCGCACTCGGAGCGGGTGCTGGGGGACTCGCTGTCCGAGCCGGCACTCATCAGCCCGTAGCGACGCTTCAGGTAGGCTGCAGGAGAGGACACCCAGCTGCGCGCCGCTCGCCCCCCCAGCCCGGGCAGCCCCTCGCTCGGCCAGCGCCCCAGACCCGGCGGGACCGCGGCGCCGCCGCCGCCCCGACCCTCACCTTTCTTCTCCAGCTTCTTCATGTCACGCAGCTTCTCCACATTGTGGGGGTCGTTGAGCCAGAGCTGCATGCGAACGAAGGGCTCCCTCCCCTTCAGGCTCAGCTTGTGCCACGGCTTGGGCCTGGAGAGGAGATCGGACACCGAGCCCTGCGTCAGGCCCAGGATGCTCTCCCCGAACAGCCGCTGGCCTGGCGGAGGAGAAGCAGAGGTGGTTAGAGCAGGGCAGAGCAGCGAGGCGGGCGCTACAGATCCCCCCATGGAGCGGGTGCACCCCATTTCCCGGCCAGCATCCTCCCCAGTGTGCCGGGATCCCCCCCAGGAACCCACAGCAAACCCGGGAGGGAGCGGGGGCCGCGGCTACGGGAATTGGGGCGAGGCAGCCAGCCAGCCTCAGCGGCAGCTCCCCAAAACCCCGGCAGAGAGAGGGTCCGCACCTAAATTGTTGTCCGTCAAGACCTCCTTGACCTTCTTGGTGATGGAGTAAGTGTCGAGCTCGGGGGACATGGCGACGATCTCCTGGATGCCCACGGGGCCCTGGGTGTTGGGGTACGTCTTCCCACCGGGCGCAGGCGCCGACCGGCTCTCGGGCTGCTGGTTCTCTTTGCTGCTCTCCAAGGCCAGGGTGAGGGGCTCCTGGCAGCCCTTCTCGTGCTCGGCGGGGCTGGGGGGCGGCGAGGGGGACGGCTGGGGCTCCGCCGGGCTGGCTGCGCGACACCAGGGCACAGGGGTCAGCGGGGACAGTGAGAGGGGACGGCGGCGGGGACCCGGAGGGAGCAGGAAGGTTATTTTGGGAATGCCTGTGGCTCTGCTTTCTGGAGAGGGGCAGTGGCCAGGGAGGTGGTGGAGTCACCACTCCTGGAGGTGTTTAAGACAAGACTGGATGCCACACTTAGTGGCAGGGTTTAGCTGATGTGGTGTTAAGTCACAGGCTGGACTCGATGATCTCGGAGGTCTTTTCCAGCCTTAATTATTCTGTGATTCTATTCTATGATGCCGCCCAAGCCTCTCCGGTGGCTGCGGCAAAGCTGGAGGTGTCGGTAGAATAATTAAAGAAAGAAAACACCACTAATAAATACACACAACCCCCCCAGTTCCTACTTCGCGCCAGGCACAAAGTCAAAGATTTTTGTTGTGGTTTCCCTTCCTTTTTTTTTTTTATAAAACCAGGCGACTTTCAAACCCGATTTCTGACAAAATAACACCTGAGGATCTCTACAACAGCCCCAAACGGGCTCAGCCACTAATTAAGGGGGCTCAGAATGAGTTGGCTGCATCGGAGGAGAGGGGGATGAAAGGGGCTTCGCAGGATCAGGGTGTGGGTGGAGGTGCTGGGGTGGGAGCAGGACAAACTCGCCCTGTGCTGGGATGTGGGGGTGGATGCAGGAGTGCCAGAGGCAAACGAGGACAACGGGGACGCTGTCGGTGGCACTTACCCTGGTGGCACTTACCCTGGGAGGGTGTGGGCTGCTGGCTGATGCCTTGGCCCAGCTGGTCGGTCAGCCAGAGCTGCATGCGGATGAAGGGCTCCCGACCCTTCTGCGTCAGCTTGCTCCACGGCTTGGGTCGTGACAACATGTCACTCACGCTGCCCTGGGACAGCCCCAGCACCTAGGGACCACCACGCAGGTGTCACCCGCCGGGCCACGCTCCCCCCAGCACCAGGCTGCTGCTTGCCTTCCATCCCCGCATCAGGGGAGGGGAAGCCGGTTGCCACCCGCTGCCACGCTCACGTCCCCGTGTCTGGACCCCAGGATGTGGGTGCTGAGACCACGGTGGGTCTCCCTGGAATACCCAGGGGGCTGGAAGGATGATCCCTGCAGGGCTCTGCACATGGGACACGGGCGTTCCTTGTGGCAAGTGCCACCAACCAGTTGGTCGTGGCCGCTGGGAGACCACTTGGGGTGAGACCCTGAGGACTCGGCGTCCTCCAAGGGGAAGCCCACAGGGGAGAGCAAGAACCCTGGAAGGAGCTGGTGGAGGCCAGCGATGAGCCCCGGGCTTCGGGTCGCGTAACAGAGGGGACACCAGACCCTCCTTCTCCAGCCTGGTACCTTCTCTCCAAAGATCCTCTGGCAGATGCCGTTCTTGGCCAACTTCTCTTTGACCTGCCGGGTCAGCTCCAGCGTGTCCACCTCCCTGTACATGTACATCTCGTACTGCTCCGGCGTCAGCGGCGGCACCGTGGGCTTCAGGGTCCGCGGCACGTAGGCAGGGTAGTAGGAGAGACGACCACCGGCAGCCGGCTCTGTGCCGGCTCCTTCTGCCTTCATCTCTGCCAGCCGATGGGGCTCGTCATCCCCCGGCGGCAGCTCGTCCTCGTTAGCACCACCCTCGCCGGGCTCGCCCCGCGGCCAGCCCCGGCCGTTGGCCATGCTGGAGTAACTCGAGGAGGAGGAGGAGAGCGAAGGCGAGACGGAGGTGTAGGGACGGCTGAGCAAGCTCCGCTCCGACGCCCAGTGCTGGTCGAAGTAGGAGCCGGCATCACCGATCTCCGACTTCACCTTGCGGATGATGCTCTGGACGAAGGCGGCGGGCGAGAGGACGGCCAAGGGCGTCTGCGGTGGGCCAGGGCTGGTCCCGCTCCCCTCCTCCTGCTTGACGTAGGTGGGGACGATGTTCTGGTTGACGGTGGCCAGCGTGGAGCGCTCGGCGGGCGGCGTGTCCCCGGGGCGCCCGCTGCTCCCCGCCTCCATCTCCAGCAGCGCCTGCTGCTGCGCCTGCATCTCCCGCCGCGCCTGCTCCAGGATGCTCTTGATGGCGTCCTCCGAGCTGCCGCCGCCCGCCCCGTTGGCCACCGCCTGCGACGCCGACGGCGTTTTGGGTTCCCCTGCAAAGAAAAGGGGTGAAGGGAGCCCCGAGGTGCAGCATGAAGCATTTTACCATATGGCCATAATTCAAACGGCAGGAGAAAAGGGGTTTAACCGCAGTCCGGTTGGAGCGCTCCCCAGCAGATCAGAAGAAGGACCAGCAGCACCCACAGAGCAAAAGCAGCAACACTCCCTGACTCAAAGCAAGCTTCGTTTTTGACGATGGCAAAATAAATCCCATTACCAACGACGGCAGCAGACAAACGTGTTTGTTTTCCCCGTCTGTTTTTTTCACTGTTCCTGTCTAATTTAATTCTCCGGGATTCTGCTTTCTCAGCAGACTACCTGGCTTCGTGGATCTCATTTCTTGTAATTGACTGCGAGCGCAGCTGCTCTAATGATTCCTTGGGCCAGATGGATCGCGAATCCTCGTTTAATCATCTGGTTTGGGGTAGCGGGGAGAGGAAAGAGTAGACCCAAAGTTTCTGAAAGCCCGCGTACCAACACCGCTGCCTGAGGAGTCTTCCATCCCTACCAGTATTTAGCAGCACTTCTTCCCTCCGAGCCCCAAATCTCCACAGATGCCAGTGGCAGGAACATCCAATAAATCCCATTTGGGCTCAGCGGTGGGCACCCCCAGTGCCACCCTGCCCAGGACCTCCCCTTGGGGCCACCCCCGCGCTGGCACCTACCTCCCTTCTGCGACTCGATCTCCTTCTTCGCCTGCTCCAGGATGCTTTTGATGGCGTCGTCAGAGCCGGTCTCCGGCGTCCTGATCCGCGGCGTGATGCTACCTGATCAAAGAGGCACGGAAACAGCTTTGTCACCGGCGCTGGTTTTACAAGCTCCGCTTGTATGTCAGGAAGTATTTACCGCTCCTCGCGTTCGGTTATTTTTAGGGACGCCGCTTTTTAGACAAACGTCACTCCCGATTAGTCGCCAGCCGCAGCACAGGGAGCCCCGGGAGCCCCGGCTGGCAGCTCTCGCCTCCGGCGCGACATCTCCCAGCCACCTTGCTCGCCCCATCCAAGGGCACCTGCTCCCCGTTGGCATGCAGGGTGCTGAGCGGAGACACCCCCATCCCTGGTGCTGTGCACTTCACGCTGAAGGGTTAACGCTGGATGGGATCCAGGGGATAAAGCGGAGCCATCCAGGTGGAGATGCATTGACCGTGGACCCGTCCCCGTGCCACAGCAGGCACCCGAGCGCTGCCACTGCTGAGACGGAGCCAGGAGGCACCATCCCCTGGAGATGGACGTTACCATTTCACGGCAGCGCCGACCCCGCGCTGAGGTCCCGCAGAATTAAGACTTGGTTATTTAAAGGAAATATTCGCGAGCACATTGATTCCTACGCCACCAAACAGCCTGATGAATAATTAAATGATATTTGTCAGAATAAATGAGAAAAGCACGTCCGTGGATGCAGCTTCCACAGCGACCGGGTGGTGACCATTGCTACCATTTGCCAGGGCTCCATCCCACCCGGTAACTGGCTCCAGGGCAAGCGGGGAGGCCACCAGGGACAATCCCCAAGTGCTACAGGAGACTCCACGGTGTCTCTGCCCATCTTGCTGGCACATCGCAGCCTGGCACCATCCCTACCACGGCATAGGGCACCTGTGGGTGCTGCCGGGGTGCACCAGGGGAGATCCCCCGGCATCGCTTGCAGCGTCCCGGGGCAGGACCCGTCCGCCGGGACCACCCCAACCACTCACCTCTCTGGCGCACCTGGATAGTCCTCAGGGCCAGCACGTTCTGCTCGTCGGAGAGGAACTGCTTCATCTTGATGAACGGCTCCTTGCCCTTCACCGTCAGCTTGCGCCAGGGCTTGGGCCGGGCCAGGATCTCGCTGACGGAGCCCTGGGACAGCCCCAGCACGTAATGCCCGAAGACCCGCTGCCCGATGTTGTGCTTCAGCAGCTGCTCCTTCACCTGGAAGGCGATTTCGGCCGTGTCCAGCTGCTCCTCCTCGGCAGAGCTGCCGGCGCTGCCCTCGGAGGGCTCTCCAGGCGGGCTGGCGGCGCTGGCAGCCGGCGCAGGGCCGGGGGGCACGGTGCCGCTTTTGGCCCCGAAGAAAGAGGAGGGGAAGGGCGGCCCCCCGCCCCCGGCGCTCTCGCTCTTGTAGGTGGGTGGCGGGAGCTGGGGAGTCTTGGGATCCCCCGAAAGCCGCTCGCCCCCTGGGAAGGGGGACACGGAGAAAGTCCGGGGGCCGTCGGGGGCCAAGCCGGGGCCGGGAAGAGGTGGGAGGGGAGCGGGGGAGGCAGGTTCATCCGCCGGGGCATGCTGGGGGGACGGGTACGGCTGCTCCACGCCCAGCGAATCCTTCCCTGACTCGTCTTCGGAGTGATCCTCCTCTAGAGATGAACGAGAGAGAGGGAGACGCGCTAGAGCCCCCCCAGGCTCGGCACTGCCCCGCAGCAAAAGCATCTCCTGCCTCAATTTCCCCAGCTGGAGTCCCAACCGTTGTCCTCCCCCTGCCTTGCTGCTGGCTCCGGACCCCTTCCCCCAGTTGGGGCAGGATCTGGCCCCGCCAGCCCCGCTCCCAGGGATGCTCCTGGTGGGACAGGGGATACTGTTGCGGCGACCCTACCAGTGCTAGCCAGCAGGCTGGGCTTCTCCAGCAGATACTTCTGGGAGGGGTAGAAAGCTTCCTTCCCCAGCAGCAGGGACTCCTCCGCCTTCGAGATGCTCTGCAAGGAGCCAAGCCGAGATGGGCAAGGGCGGTGGGGGCAGCGGTGGCAGGGCTGGCGAGCGCGCCCCAGCCCGGCCAGCTCGTCGGCACGCGCCGCGGCACTTGCCTGGGGCAGGCTGCAGCTGGCAGAGGCCACTTTCATCGCCTTCAGGATGCTGCGAGGGAGACAAGGGGGGGGTGACTTGGTGGACGCGGCTTTTTGCTGCCATCGAGGGTGTTGTGGGTGCCGGTGGCACCCGCCCAGCCCGGGGCCGGGCAGGCAGCAGGCACAGATGTTGGTTGAGCCATACCTCAGCTCCGTTTTGATCTCCTCGTAGTCTGCCTGCGCCTGCAGCTTCTCCTCCAGCTTCTGCGGAGCAGAGTTGGGGGGGTCCTTGCAGCCAGCTCCTGGGGCGCACCCAGCGCAGCCAAACCCGAGCCCTCCCCGCTCCCCGGCCCCCGTGGGCGCACCTCGATGGCTTCGTTCTTGGCGGCCAGCTGCCCCTCCAGCTCGGCGATCTGGGTGGCTGAGGACTCCTCCAGCTCCTGCAGCGAGCTCTGGAGGTGCTGGACGTCCTTCAGGAGCCGCAGGATCTCCCGGTCCTTGGCAGCCAGAGCCGCCTCCAGCCTCGACCCTGAGCACATGGAATAGTTCACTTTGTCCTGCCGGGAGAGGGGACACCATCAGATCCCGGCCACCCAACGTGGGGACAAGGGCCACCCTCCTCCCCATCAGACGTGTCCCCATGGGGAGCGGGAGAGGCCCAGGACTCAGCCCTGCAGGATGGGGACCACGGGTGACGCAGCCACGAGGAAGGACAGGCCTTTGCTTCTGCCCTTACAGCTCTGCCAGGTGCATCTGCTTGGTGCTGGGGGGGTCCACATTCCCCTCCCCGCAGGAGGTTGGGGCTGCAGGCAGAACGCGGCCAGCGCTACCATCCCACGGTGGAAAAACAGCTCTGCCGTGGGCATTTCGGGCTTGTTCCCAAGCATCATGGGGGTTCCTGAACACAACGGGGTGCTCCTAGGCACAACGGGATGCTCCTGAACATGCTAAGGGTGCCACTGATTGGGATGGGGTGCTCCTGACTGGGACAGGGTGCTCCTGACTGGGATGGAGTGCTCCTGACTGGGATGGGGTGCTCCCAAGTGCAATGGGATGCTCTTGACTGTGATGTGGACGCTCCCAGCCATGATGGGGTGTTCTGGGCCATGATGGAGTGCTGCTGGCCTCAGGGGGTGCTCCCAGCCCCGGGGAGGTGCTCTCACCCCGGCAGCACCCGGCGGGGAGCAGCAGGCCAGGCGGAGGGAGCTGTTGACGGCGGCCAGTTGCTCCCGCAAGCTCTCCACCTCCCTCTGCGCCGCCTCCGCCCGCTACAAGAGAGCAGAGTGCGTCAGGCCGAGTACCCGCAGCTCCCAGTGGAAGGGGAGCAGGACACGCCTCCTGCACTGGCTGGAAAATCACCTCCTGGCTCACCTGGTTGGCTTTTTCGAGGTTCGTCATGATCATGGCTACTTCATCTGCCCTGTGATGAGGAAGCAGGAGGTGTCAGCCGGCACAGAGACGCAGACACAGCCCTGCACGGTCGGCGAGGGCTCCTGCCACAGCCGAGGGCACAGGCAGGTGTCTTAGATATAAGAAGCCCCCGCAATTTGAGGTGCTCCTGAGGTCGCTTAGAGTATCTCAGCTCCTCCAGCCATTTAGCAGCACCATGGGGATATCCCGGTGCTGCCACAGGTGGCTCAGCTCAGCCTCGGGCACAACCGGCCAGCACCGGTCACTTACTTGGACGCAGCTTCCTCGTCGTATTTACACCGCAGCTCCAGCAGCTCCGTCTGCGTGGCCTTCAGCGCTGGGAAGAGGAGGAGGAGGGTGAGTCCGTGTGCTGGATGCGGGCTTGGCTCCCCCCGTGGCCGGCAGCCCCCGCCCCAGCCCCTCTACCTGCGTGGAGCACTTTGATCTTCTCCTCTGCCTCGCCCAGGCGAGAGGCCAAAGTGACCTGTGCTTCCTGCAGCCCCCTGCAAGACATGGGCATCAGCGATGTGCCGACGACACTGTGGCTGTGCCGCCCCCACAGCCCCCTATAAGCCCCCCGAGACCCCCTCGCTGTGCCCCCTCCTCTACCCCATCACTTGGTGATGCTGCAGAAAGACCCAGCGGTGGATGCCAGGACGTATTCAAGCCACGTTACCCCTGATGTTAAGGCGTTTATAGCACCGGGCGTGAAAAAACTCACTCTCGGCTGAAAAGGGTCCTGAACCCCCTCTGCTGGGGGGGTGGCATCGCACCCTAGCCAGTAATTAATTGGAGGAGGGGAGGGAAGCAATCAGGGAAAAGTTATTCTGCATTATTTATAGCCTGCACTTGCCAGGAACTTACTCGCAGAGCTCTGCAATTTAGGGTTTCAAGATTCCTCATTCGTTCCCCGCTGCAGCGCGTTAAGGAATAACAACGAAGGCTCCGAGAAAGGCGGGAGCCTCCAAATTAAGAGGCCGGTTAATGAGGTTCATCCACCGACCTGAGTTTAACCCACTTGTCCAAGCAAAGCCACGTGCCAGGGAGACGGTGCAAGGAGCCGGCAGGAGGGACCTACCCGGCTCTGTCTCCCCAAACCCGCCTGCTAACAGGGAGGGATGGACAGACGGACCCGTGGAGCACCCCGGGCTGTCTAGCGGGTTTCTGGACAGGCCGCGTCTGCTCAGCTGGGACAGCCAAGAAAGCGTGAAGGGAAGGAGAGGGATGGACAGATGGACACCCTAGCGTAGGAGCAAGGACAGAGCCACATGTTCCCACCACACCCCAAAACGAGCCCGTCCCCGGCACTCACGTACTTTTGCTTCTCTGCCTCATTTCTCTGCAGCAAGGTTTCGGCGCACAGCGCTTTGCCGTCGATGCCGGAGAGCGGCGGCTCGGCCGCTGCCGCGAGCCCGGCTGCCGGAGACGTCCCCTCTCTGCGCTCTGCGGGGGGACACGCTGCTCACAGCCGTGCTGGGGACACCAGCGCCGGCCAACAGGGACCACGGGTCCTGGCCCCCAGACCCACTGCATCCCAGGGATGCTCGGAGGCATGTGGGGTGACCTGGCTGGGGACTGCCGTTCCCACCCTAGTCTGACAGGGCAGCCAGAGTCTGGGGGTACCTTTGGTGCTGACGAGCTCTGGGTGCTTCTTCCAGGGGCGGCTGAGGTCTTTCAGCGGGGGCGGTTCAGGCTCGAGGCGTTGAAGCTGCTGCAGCCGGTCCTCCAGGCTCCGAGCAGCCTCCAGCACAGGAGCGGGGTCTGTGGGACACGGGATGCGGCGGTGAGCGGGAGGGACACCCACCACCGACCCTCTCCCACCTCCCCGGGGACCCGCTGCCCACCCTCCTCACCACCCACCCCAGAACAACCCCTCTCTCCACACCCCACTTTGCACTGAAGCAGGTGCCCTGCCATGCCACTGGGTGCTACTGGCACACTCCTCGGTCCCACGCTTTCCACTAGCAAGCATCGGCGGGGTTGCACGGGGGGCATCACCTCCCTGAGCGAGCCGGTGGCATGCACAGCCCCAGTGCCATGAGCTGGTGGCACCAGCAGCCCCGGTGGCCCCAGTGCCACCAGTGCCGTCCCGTTTGGGCGCAGACAATGGCGGTTTGTGCCGAGGTAAGCAGGTGCATTCCGAGCCGTCCGTCTTCCCTCTGTCAGCATTACACCATCATTAGCTAGTGTCTGCTCAGCAGGGTGTGCCATTATGTCTCCCAGGGCTGATGTAATTATACATTGACATAATTAACCCAGCAAGCCCATTAAGCAGGCCAGCTAAAAATTCATCTATAATTATTTGTTGTGTGCATGCTAATGAGTCCATCTGCACTGCCATTGTACAACACGAACAAATTAATTTACAAGTCTGGATTTTTTAATAAGTTCAAGAAAATGCCTCCTATTGAGCCAGGTTAATATAGGTTTGGGGTTTTTTCTTCCTTTTTTTTTTCTTTTAAATAAAAAATAAAAGAAAAAGAAGAGGAAAGAAAATAGATTTGAATTCTCCAGGGTCAAAAAGTTAGACAAACAGGGAAGTGGGACGGAGCCGAGCGCGCTACTGTACGGCACGGGCGCGTGGCAGGCATCCAAGGGTAAAAAATCATAACGGTGATGGCAAAAAAAAAAAAGAGAAATCAAACAACGGGCTGCCTCTGCTGCGAACAGGACGTAGAGCAGCAATTCTGCTCCGTGAGTCCCCAGCTGAGATGGAAACGACGCAGGATGAAGGGGACCCGGTGCCACCGTGGCCATGCCGGGGGATTTGGGGGGCTCTGGGGCTGTGCCGGTACAGCCCAACCACAGCACCGGGCGGCTCTGGGGTGAACCAGCCCGAAAGATGCAGGATTTGGCCTTGCTCTAAATGCCCGGCACGGGTTCTCCTTGCAAATGAGCGAACCCAAGCTATATCCCCGTGAAGATGGGGTTTGGGGGTGCTCTCGAGGTGCTGCTGCCCTCCCACCCCACGGCAGCGCTGACGAGGGGTGCAGGGCTCCACTGCAGCACCCACCACGCGGCTTCCCCACAGGACCAGTGACTGCCAGACCCTGTGCACTAACATCCAAAGCCCCCGGAGCATCCCGCTCTGCACAGACCGTCCCTGCTTCTTTTCGCTGGACCTCACAGAGCCCTCGCGGATGGGCCAGGATAAAAGGTTTGTGCCCAGATCCCAGCCATGGGGACTCATCCAGAGGTGGGTGCTGAGCCCTGCCAGCATGCTGCCAACTTTGGCATTGAAACAAAGATTCGTGTCCAGCTGGGACCTTCCTGGGCCGCTCGTGGCACCCTCCAGCTCGCAGCATCCTACCGGCTGGGTCCCCAGCCGAGGCCGTGGGGTCGCGGCGACACGGCCACCCCACCCCGCCTGGATGCTCTCACAGCCATCAATAACACCCGTAAGTACACGAACTGAGATAACGACATGGCTAATTAAACCCTGTGCTCCAGGGCCCCAGCTCACAGACGGCAAGGGTGAGGAGTGCCCCCCATGCTCCCCCTGCCCCAGGGGCTCCGTACCAGCCCTTGAGCCACCTCCCTGGGCACAAACACCGGGGCAGGTCCCGCCTGATCTGTGCCAGCAGCTCCTCTTACTTCGTGATGAGAAATTACACGGGAGGAACTGGCCCAAGAGATAAAGCTCTGGGGATTTTACTTGGGTCAGTGTTTCCCTTCCTATGAGTCGCAGCCACGTGCTGAAGTATGGCCAGGGTGACCCCCCTCCCTCCAGCATGCTGCGCCCCATTTGGAGCTGACATCCTGGGATGAAGGGGTCGGGAGTGGAGCTCTTAGAAGGGAAAAGACCAAGTGGTGTTTCGGTTCCACTCCCTGCATCAGCTGGGGCGGCGCTGATGCAAAACACCCGGCTGGATTAATTACATTAAGACCCCAGTGTCATTAAGACCCCAGTGTCTGGCCGCATGGGGATGGCTCTGCCAGCACCAGTGAGGTGTCCGGAGGCACCCAGGGGCTGCCAAGCTCACATCAGGCGTGCACTATGTTCACACCACGCACATGCTGCTGGCAAACAAACCCTCCTGAGAGGATACTCTCGAACCCAAGCACAGCGTCTGCCCAGCCCAAGGCAGCGTGGATGCCACAGACCGTCACGCTCCGAGCCACACCAGAGGGCTCAGGACACTGCCAGCAGTGCAGGTGACGGTCTCATCCTTGATAGGTCCCAGCCACCCTTGGAATCATGGATTGGTTTTTGGAAGGGACCCTTGGAGCTCATCTCATCCAACCCCTCCATAGGGAGCAGGGCCATCTGCAACCAGAGCAGGTTGCTCAGAGCCCCCAACAACCTCCCCTGCAATGGGGCCAGGGATGGGGCAGCCACCACCTCTCGGGGCAACCTGGGCCAGGCTCTCCCCACCCTCCTCTACCCCCTGGGCCAGGGTAGGGGAGTCGGTGCTGATGCCGCAGCCAAGTGGCAGTGACTCACCAGCAGCACAACTGGGTGCCGGGTGACACGAGAGAGGCACGTGCCAAGAGAGGACCTCGAGGTGCTGCACCCGGGGGCTGCAGTGCGTCATTGCCCTGGGCCGGCACTGCCAGCTCATGTGGGGAACGGCCAGTCCCAGCCAGCGAGCAGCACCCGCTGCCTGGGCATCTCTTGCTCCATACGCTCACCCACTCCATAGACACACATTTATGTATTTTTATATATATGCACACACATAATATATATATGTAGCAAGTGCTGCCACTAGCTGGCGTTATTGGCCATCCTTTAGTGGCCCCAGCAGTGCTGCAGCAGGGATAAGGCTGGTGGGCAGGGGTCCCTCCTGGTGTCCCCAGCCCCATCACGGGGGTGCAGGACCAGGGGCCTTTCCCCATGCTGGAGAGGGTCTAAGCTGCCAACAGACCCTGCTCCTGGGCAGCCCCACTGCAGCACTGCGCAGCCGCTGCAGCAGCTTGAGGCATCCCTACGACGGTGGGATGGGGCAGGAGGTGTCCTGGGTGCTCAGCACCTTCTCCTGAGCTTGCAGAGCTCCAGGAAGCACCCGTGTCCCTGGGAACCAGCACCGGGGTCCAGCCACTTGACCCGGCCTTCGGTGGAGGTCTCTGTGCCAGGGTGACATCAACTCCCTGCTGCTGCCCAGCTTCAAGGGGAGCATGAGGCACCCATGGGGCACTGACGGTGCCTCCCCTGCACATCCACGGTGCTGTCACCTCTCCCGCCAGGGCAGCACCTCCTCCGCCACCCCATCCCAACCTGCTCAAACCACAGCCAACCGGCGCCCTACGAATCCCTTCCGCGAGTCAAAGTCAGCCTTAAATCAAATCATCCCCAACAACAATGACATTAATTATGCTTTTAACACATTTTACCGCTTCCCCCCCTTCCCTTCACGCCACATCTGTGTGAACAATATCCCCAAGATTTACGGTTTTCTCCCGTAATTACAGACACACAGCCAGCTCACTTATCAAAATACTTGCTGAGCAATCAGGCTCCGTTACAGTCTCTGCCAGAGATTTGTGTTGACAGCAGCCATTCAAAGCAAAAAAAAAATGTCGAATCAGGACTTATGTGGCGCTTGAAAAAGTATTCCACAAAGAGTTCGCCTGTCGAGAGACACACGGACACGGAACGGACGGGGACAAGACGAGGAGTTGGGGAGCAGGAGGGCAGAGAGAAGGAGGAGGAGGAGGAAGGATGCGCAGATAACAGAGGAGCAGTTTTGGGGTGTGCATGTGCATGTGTCCATGTGCATGTGTGTGCTCATGTGCATATGTGTGCGCCCATGTGCATGTGCCCGTGTGCATGTGTGTGCCCATGTGCATGTGCCCATGTGCATGTGTGTGCTCATGTGCATATGTGTGCGCCCATGTGCATGTGCCCGTGTGCATGTGTATATGCCCACATGCACGTGTGTGCGCCCCTGTGCATGTGTATGCATGCATATGTGTGCGCGCCCGTGTGCACGCGTGTGCGAGCAGGAGGAGCACAGCAGGCGAGCGCTGGGGAGGGAAGATAACTGGGTTCTGCAAACCGAGCTGACATTTGGTTCTTGTAGCACAGGAGAAAATTTAATGAGGACAAAAATACGTCTCCCTAATTCCCCTAAGAAATCATTAAAACATTTTGTTATTCCTAAATGTCTGGAAAATGAATTAGTGGCCCTGCAGGAGCCCTTCCGCGCATCTCCAGCCGTTCGCAGCGCTCCGCGCTCGCCGTGCCGGGGGAGGCTCCGTGCCGCTGTGCCCAGCGCAGCCGACCCCCTGGCGCAGCCGACCCTTGCCCCGGGGCTCACAGCGCGGCAGAGCCCACGGTAGGGAGCGAGGAGCAGCGGGGAGAGGGGGGTCCAGCCCCTCACCTGGCCCTGCCACCGACTCCACCAATACAAGCCTCAAGAGCTGCCCCGTGCCCCAGTTTCCCCCTCCCAAGACTTCCAGCGGAGCCCTGGCCGCAGGGTACACCCCGGCAGGGCGGTGAACGGGCAAAGCCGGGTGCCAGGAGCCGTGCTGCGGGCCGGCGCTCGGCCGTTTCGGTTAACTTACCGTCGAAAAGACAACTGGGGATAGCCGCAGTGTTATTACAAGGGCTGAGCAAATGTATTCCTTTCCTAATGTCAAGATGCATTTGGCTCAGGGGCTGAAACACAGCGATGGCAAAAGCTGTTTCCACTCCTCTCTTCGGCCAGGATCTCCAGAGCACCATGCGCCAGCGGAGGTCGGCGACACCAGCCCTGCCACGGTCCTCGCTGGCTCCTCTCGGCACCGGCGCCGGCGCGCGACTCGTTAGGCAGCCAGGTCGCCACCGCGCTGCTTACCTGGAGCTTCGATTAATTGCTTGTAAACGCTCAGGAAAGCCGTCTCAGCCTCCTTGCTTCTCTTACTAAATGCAATCACCTGCAGGGAGATGGGAAAAGAGGGTGAGCGATGGGCTTGGGGGAAGGAACCACCTCTGCCGGGCCACCGGGAGCGATGCCACCCGTGCCCGGCACACGGGTGCCCCCCGGCACGGCTCCGTGCCCGCTGCGTGCCCCGGCGCAGCCGCTCGCCGCCTTTGGCTAAACTCCCCGTGCCGCTGCCATGTCACGTCGCCCTAAATCATTGATGTGCTCTGAGTAAATGAAAATTATAATTTAATGTCGGCGCTTAAATAAGAAACAAAGAAGCCAGCCTGTTGTTCTGCTCGCCAGGCCGGACCCAGCACGCAGCCGTCCCCAGCCGCCCTCCGAACACGATGCTGGGGCAGGAGAGATGATTGTGCTGGGACTGGGACATCTCTCGCTCATGTCCTCGTCCTCCCTGGCTGCCGAGGTGCCGGCTGGGCACGCTGCATCGCTAATAACCCAACAACTTATTAATCTGCCGCGCGCTGCCATCCAACATTTATGAGCATGAATCATTTACTCCCCTTAATTTTTCACGACACCTCGGGGCGGGGGCTGCTGCCCACCAGGCTCCGGGGCGCTTTGTGTGCCGAGGGTCCCCTTGGCAGCCCTGCCCACCCAAAAAAACCACTATGGAATGGGGTGCTGGTGGGATATGTGGACCTCCACGTCCCTGGCAAGGAGCTGGGGATGGAGGTGACCCATTCCCAGCTGGAAAACACCAAGTTTGGCCCAAACTGGAGGTAAACTGATGGAGGAGAGGTGCCCAGCCATGGCACACACCCTACTACCAACAGCGGACTGGTCGATTCAACCACTCTTAAGCCACCCATGGGCTAATTACCAAACAAAGCCCAAACTTGGTGCCTCATCCCTGTGGCAGCTCCTGCACTGGAGCGTCTTCTCCCTCCTTCCACCCCCTCGGCGGCGGCGGAGCTGCCGGCTGGCCCCGCCAGCCCGGATTGCCATAGCTTGTCATTCAAAGCCCAAGCAAAGCGCTCATTTGTAATCCAGCAGCCACCTGAGCAAACCGCCCTCTCCTTCCAAGCTCGCAGGCACTGGAGCACAAAGATCATTTTTCTATTGTTAAAATTGTATAAGCCGGGCTTTTTATAGCGTCTCGTACACAAGCCTACTTTCCCGGCACCGCGCCGCCAGCCGAGGAGGAATTTGGGGGCTTTTCTTCGGCGTTCTACAAAAAGGCTTGGCTTCGGGGTGCTTTAAAATAAGAATAATAAAGCGGGGAAGAGAGGGGGGTGGCAGCGAGCGGGCAGTAAGCGGCACTGCCCGCGTGTGGTAGCAGGACAGCGTCGCGGCTGCCCAACTCGCCGGCGGCACACAGCGCCGGGCTGGCACGAGGAGCCCTGCCGGGGGTCTGTAAGGACACAGAGCCACGGCGGCGCTGGGCTGCTCCATGGTGTCAGCCCTGCATGACCCCCATCGCTTCCCACACCCTCTGCATCGGAGAGGAGCCGGAGCAAGTACAGCCCATCTGTGGCCAGAGAAGGGCAACGGAGCTGGGCAAGGGGCTAGAGCAGGAGGCTGGGGAGGAGCGGCTGAGGGACCTGGGGGTGTTGAGCCTGGAGCAAAGGAGGCTCAGGGGAGACCTTCTGGCTCTCCACAACTCCCTGAAATTCAGGAGCTTGGAGCCAGGGGGGGTCGGGCTCTGCTGCCAAGGAACAAGCGCCAGGACAAGAGGAACCGGCCTCAAGTTGCTTCAGCCAGGGGAGGTTGAGGTTGGAGCTGAGGAACAATTTCTTGCCCACTGTCAAGGGTTCGCCAGGCCTGGAGGGGTTTCCAAGCCATGGAGATGTGGTGCTGAGGGACACGGGGCAGTGGTGCCCTGGCAGAGCTGGGGGAATGGCTGCACTTGATCTGAAAGGCCTTTTCCAACCAAAATAATTCTATGACTGTATCTCCCCTGAGGCAGCATCAACCAAAGGGTGCAAAGAACCATCACTGATGTGTTCTCCATCACCTCTCCGTCACCCATACCCGCCCCCTGCACAGCCCCAAACTGTGCCAGCATGGAGGAACTGGCTCAGACCTCCAAACTGGGCTGTTTCCACTGGATTTTAACTCCTGAAGTCACATCAGAGAGACAAAGCATTTTCCAAAGGGAAACTTTGAAGCCTTTCCCTCTCCTCAGCAATCCTGATAGAGATCTGAGCAACCCTGACCCGTAGGTGCCAGCACATCGTTGGTGTGGCAGATCGGCAGGACGGCAAGCCAGGCCTATGCTCTGCTCTTTCCGAGTTCCACTAAACTTCAAGGAAACGTCAGTGAAAAAAAGATATTTTAAATTTTCAGCGATGTTTCCTGGATGGAGTCAACTCACCAAAATGCCAGGGGAGATTCCTGCTGGAGCAGCAATATGTTCCACAGAGGGACAGCTCACCCTGACCCTGAAACTGCTGCTGCTCCTCATGCAGAGCTGAGTAAACACCCAGAAAATCCAACAGCAACCTTAAAATCAAGGTTTTGTAATAGAAAACCCCCAAATATCTGCATTCTTGGGGCAGAAGCTGGGACCAAACCCTGTCTCTCCATCCGAGAGAGCAACATCACCAGCGTCCTGCTAAAAACCAGGAGAAAATGGCTAAAACCAGGGGAGTTGGATGTCCCTGCAAACAACCCTCGCTCGGCAGGCTCAGGACAGCATCATCCCCACTCCCTCCACCACCACGATGCCCATCGGTGACGGTAACCCCAGCGCCAACCGCTCCAAGCCCTCTGCGGCCGGTGTGAGCTCTGCCTCCACGTTATGTATCAGTGTACTATTAATTTGTATTTTTCCCCCCTCCAGCTCCCTCTGCAGCATCCACGGGCTCAAGGTGAGGGGCGGCAGCGGTGCGGGATCGCCGCCGTGTGATAAATTACATTTACGCGCCGGGTCCTTTTCATGGCTGGTGACTTTCCAGCAAAGCAATTATCACTGTAGAATGCGTAATAGCCTAATTAATTACTATTGTCAGGCTGGCCTCTGTGCCATGATTATACCTTCCGAAGCCAACTTTTTAAACATTTGGAAGCAGAAATATTATTATAATTGACTGACAAAATGGTAAAACTCCCCCGGCGCAGCCGGTCCTCCTCCCGGCACGGCGGCGAGGACCGACTGTCTGAGCGTCTCCTCTCCAAAGGCGCGGGATTTGCATCGCACCGGCGGCGAGTTTATTCTTATATCCATGAGATCAAGTGCAGGATAAGTAGTGGGTTATTTCCATCTAAATACTGGTGGCAGTAAACCACAAATGAGCTCTTTTTCAGCGGAGAGGAACAGCTGTCGGGGGAGAAAGCGGCAGCAGAGACCCCAAATGTTGAAGAAAACTGATGAAAAAAAATAAAATAAAATACATTCAAGCCTTTGCTATTTNAAAAGTAATTCTTCGAGTTTTTTTTTTTTCTCTTTTTTTTTTTTTTTTTTTTTGCTGATGTGTGAAGAAGTCGGGGAGAGCGGGAGGGCTGCGGAGGAGCGAGGGGGGAGAGCCTGGGAGGGAGCTGCTGTCCCAGCAGAGAGCTCCAGGTGATGGGGCTGAACCCCCCTGTGTGGCACCCACCTCGTACCCGGGTCCTTTGCTGCCTTCCTGGCGCCCTGCGTCTGTCCATCTCTGCAAACCCATGACACACACGAACTGATCCATCGTGGACATGCACAGACCCATCGCGGGTGGATAAGCTCGTTGCACACACACAGAGATCCATCACAGACACCCCCAAACCCACTGCACGCCCACAAACCCATCACACAAACCCAAGCACACGAACCCATCCCACACCCACAAATCCACGGTGAACACTCACAAGCCCATTACACAGAGCCGCAGACCCATCGCACACATGCACAGACCCATTGTGCATCCATAGACCCATGGCACACACCCACATTCATCGCACAAATCCATTACACAACGATAGACCCATCACATATCCACACAAACCCATTGCACACCCACAGATCCATCACACACACAGACCCATTGCACAAACCCATCACACAACTATAAACCAATCACATACCCACACAAACCCATCACACACCCACACAAACCCATCGCACAACCACAAACCCATCACACACCCACAGATCCATCGCACAAACCCATCACACAACCATAAACCCATCACACACCCACACGAACCCATCGCACAACTACAGACCCATCACATACCCACACAAACCCATCGCACACGTGCACAGACCCTTCAAACACCCCCAAACCCATCACTCAACCACAGCCTCATTACACACCCACAAACCCATTGCACACCCAAATCCATCACCCAACTGTAGACCCATCACCCAACTGTAGACCCATCACACACCCCCAGACCCATCATGCACCCCCAGACCCATCACGCACACCCCCCATCACCACCCCAAAAAAAGGCAGCAGCGGCTCGCACCGTTTTCGCCAGGCCAAAAAGCAATTCGCGTCAAAAAGATCGATAAATGTAAAAATAAAGCCTGAGAATTCTAGTTAAAGGGAACGTCACAGAAATATGTTGTTCACGTTCAGGATTCGGAGGTGGTTTGGTTTTTTTTTTTAAAAAGAGAATCAATAGAAGTTCTTGAGACGATGTTATTTCTAATGAGAAATATACCGAGCCTGCTGCAAATAACTGCTTAACGGAGAAAAAAAAATGCATTAATAATTTACTTTATAAAGCAGAGGATCCCCAACGCAAGAAAATTGCTGCTGGTTCTTAATTTTGTTGTAATACTTCCTGACGAGTTCAATGACGCTTTGGCAAAGTTCCTGAGAGCCGAGGCAGAGGCTGCTCAGCTCATTAGGTTCGGATTTTGTTTCTCCCTTTTTTCCCCTCAGCATCCCGGCCTGGGCGGCTCCAGGAGATGGTTCGAGATGTTCCTAATTCTCAGCACCCCGGGATTTCTGGGGCTGAGCCTCCTCCTGACACCATCCCCAGGTGAGCTCCAGCCTCCCGTAATCACCGGGAAAATATTTCAGCCTTATTTTACCATCCTCAGCACTGGAATTTAATAAACTTATTTTTTTTCCCCACTGCCTGCTTTAGCTATTTTGGTTTTTCCTTTTTTTTTTTTTCCCCCCCTGAATTTTTTATTTCCTTTATTCTTTCTTAATTTAATTTTTCACCGCATTTGCTGACAGTTGGCAACTCCGAACCATCTGCTACCGACGCGTGCGCCAGAACGAAAGGCTTCGGCGGCGAGCCCAAGGCGGCTCCAAAGACCAGGCTGGTTCCCCAGAAGGTCCCACCCGAGGGGTTTAATTCCCAGCAGGGCTGGATTTCCTCGCAAGCCCACAAAATTAATCCTTTTCCTACACAATTACGGCAAATTCTGCGAGGAGTGGTGGCAGAGGAGCTGGGCAGGGATGCCCAGGGCTGTCCACCCCCAGCATGAGGTGATGAGGGGGTCTTACTGGTCCCCCAGTTTGGGATGGAGCCAGCACACGGCTGCACCCCGAGCGCCGCCAAGTTTCACCTCCCATTTAGCAGAACAAAACTTTTAATTTAGATGTTTTCATCTATCTATCAGAGCAAAAGAAAAAAAAAAAAAAAAGAAGAAAAAAAAGTTTAAAATAATGACTGTAATAAATGAAGGTAATTAATTGTAGTTTGTTCCTTTACTGTCTAGTCAGCTTAATTTTACCTTTTCATCTAATAATGAGAAAATAATTTTTGTGCTCTGAGGGTTAATGATATGTAACTGCAAGAGCTGCTAATTGCATGTTGCAAACTATTCATCAAAATCCCCATCTGCGCTACTTGATTATGTTTGCTAAATTATTGCTTTGAATTATCTTTCATAAAGCAACTTTTGTAATTAGCAGGGCTTTCGCTTTGCTCTTTTCTCCGTCGCAAGGATATTCAAACTTTGTCCGGCTCAAGCTGTTGCCGTGAAGCTGCCGGCGCGGGCAGCTTTGGGTGAGAAAAAGAAGCTGCCCTTGAGCTCATCAGAGGGAAAAATAAAAGCTGGGTTTATTCGCCGCGGGGACAATTTATCCTCCTGACCCTGCTCCTTCTTCCTCAAGGAAAAAAATATCCTAGAGGAAGGATGGAGGAGCCAAAATGTATATGAGCTGGATTTGGGGATGGCAGAGAGAAACACTGAATAGAATCATAGAATCGTAGAATTAACAAGGTTGGAAAAGACCCCAGAGATCATCAAGTCCAACCTGTTACCTATTACCTAACCTATCACCAACCTACTACCCAATATCATCCCATCATCTAAACCATATCCCTGAGTACATCATCCAACCTCTTCTTGAACACCCCCAAGGACAGTGACTCCACCGCCGCCCTGGGCAGCCTATTCCAGTGGGAATGGCCCCAAAAAGCCCACTCACTGCCACCCACCTTCGTATTTCAAACTGGTTTTATATTTTTTTGCCTTCCCAGTTAGAAGAAGGAGCAAAGGGGGGAAGGTTGGTCCCCTTCATCCCCCTGCTGCTATGGGTTCCTCCTCGGGATGCAGTGTGGCCACCCCAGTCGATGGTGATGGGGAGGGGAGGGAAGAAAAGGGGGATTTGAAGGGGAAAATATGTTAGAGAAGGATTTTGAAATTTGGAAGAGAGGGGAAAAAATAAGTGAGGGGAAGAGGAAAAAGGAGAGGAACAGATAAAAGAGGAGGGAAAGAATAAGAGGGGGAAGGGGAAAGAATAAGAGGGAGAAAAACTAGGAAAAAAAGGGGAAAAGAGGAAAAAGGGGGGAAGGAAAAGGGGGAAAAGAGGAAAAAGAAAGAAGGAAAATAAAACAAAAGTGAAAAATAGATTTAAAAGGGAGAATTAAGGGGGAAATAGTGCCCAGGACCCCTGCAAGCCTCACAAGGAGAAGCAGCAGCACCCTGGTGTCCATCCTGTGCTGGCTGGAACAGGAGCAGCCAAGAAACCCAACCTCAAGGAGCTGGAATCCAACTCTTGGTACAAAATCCCCTCAAACCTCCTGTGGAAAAAACACCCTGGCAGGGATGAAGCAGCCACTGCCGAGCCAGGAATCGCACCCTGCTCTTCTTACACCCCCATAAATCCTGAGCCACTTGGGCAGAGGGACCGGCTGGGGCTCCCCGAAGGACATCGCTCATATTCTTGTAGCGGATCTAATGAAGACTATCGGAAAAAATGCAGTATTTAAAAGACTGAAAATGTATTCCTATTGTTATCGCTCTCTTTTATGTGTTTATGCATAGTGCATCGGAATGAATCAATACTGGATTGCCCTATAAATAAATGAGCGTATCAGTAAACCCGGTAATAAAATGAAGTGATGAAAAATATGGAAATCAGTCGCATTTGTGTAAATCCACTTATTGTTTACTTTAATATTTTCTTATGCAGTTCCGTAGCTCCAAAGAGACAGATTTAAAATCAGGTAATGCTCAGCAGATGACAGATCCTAATGTGTCGCTGCTGGCAAGCTCCGAGTACCGGCAGCTCTCCAGGGGTTTCCATCGAAGCACATTAGAGGAGCTGAGAAAGCAGCCCCCGAAGAGAGGGCATTAGAAAGCCGAGGAGAAGAAGAGGTATCCTGAAGTGCAATGCATCGCTCACCGCCATCAGGCACCAAAGCCAAGGCATCTGCTGAGCATTTGGGGATGTGGTAGGGGCACTGGGATGAGGAGCACCCAGGCCAGGCTGGAGGATGAACTGAGATGCCTTCTACAGCAACGTGGTGGGCTAGAACCACGTCATCCCACACCTAGTCCTTGGCTCCTCCTTAGGTCGCCCATTACAACCTCATCTGGTGCAACCTGGCCATGCTGTGGCATCTCCCAGGCATGCCACGACATCTCCCAGCCACATTTGGCATCTCCTGGCCATGCTGGGGCATCTCCCAGCCATGCCACGACACTTCCCGACCACACTGTGGCATCTCCTGGCTGTGCCATGGCACCTCCAGCCACATCACGACATTTTGCAGCCGCTCCATCACACCTCCTGACCATGACGACTTCTCCAGGCAGGGCAACCATCCTTGGTGTCCTGCAGGTTTGCCGGCAGCAGGGCCCTGCCCATACGTGGCACAAGGACCACCCAGCATCATGGGGAGGCAACGCAGACGGATTTCATCGGCTGTAGAAACCCCGCAGGGGTTGGCAACATTGACCTCATGCCTTGGCCACTCCAAGCCGGGTCCAGCCTCCTCTTCTTCCCAGGGCTCTCTTCTTCCCATTTCAACTCCCCCAAGAGCTGCTGGGGTGGGAAGCATTGCAGGTGAGGGTAGGTCCTGCCCACCTCTCCTTCAAGCATCCCCTTGTTAACGCTGCCAGTTTTTCCTCCCACCCACCCAGGCAGGCAGAAAACACCCCTCCCCACACAGCCTCCGAGAAAAGCTATTTTAGAGTTGCTCTTTTTTTTTTCCCTCCCCCCTCTTCTCTCCCTTCCCATCTTTTTTTTTTTTAATTTTCTTTAAAAAAAGAAAAAAAAAACCCCAAACCACAACCCACCACGTCTCCCCCCATCTGGGCTGCGAGCTGGGTGCCAGCATTTGCAACGGCGCCGAATGCTCAACGTTGGCTTTTTATAAAACGCCTCAAAACCCAAAAGTTTCCTCCTGCGCCACCGGGACGTGTCCAGGTGGATGCTGCACCCTCTGGCGAAGCCCCCGTGTCCCCTCCACCAGCACCGAGCTCTGCCCACCCGAAGGAGCTACCGGAGCCAGAAATCCCTGTAGCCCAAGGTGAGGGGCTCTAATTTGTCTTTGTGGATAATTAGCTCCCTTCATTTTCAGTCACCGACCCCCCCCCGAGCTCTCCAAACTCCAGTTGCCGGGGTGGGGAAGGCACCGTCCTGCCGAGTTAATTCTCTCCCAGCAAATCTCCTGAACCTCAGGTACATTTTTCTTAAATTCCCGGCTGAGTTCAATTAAATGTTTATGAGGCTCTGCGCGTCCCCCCCTCCCGGCCAGCGCCCGAGCGGCGGAATTGAGCTCCTTCTGGAACAGAACAGAAAACAAAAGGAGGAGGAAAAAAGAAAAATAAAAAAGAAAATAGGGGAGAAAAAGATAATAAAGGGTTGGGCTCGAAGACTGCAGGAATATAATTCCCCTGGACTGCTTTTTGCTCGGCGTCGCGCAGCCACGGCGCGTTGGCGATATCGACGAGGGGGTTTATATGAATAATTGAAGAAATTCTGTATTCCCCGCAAAAGAAAAGGCAAGCCGAGAGGGTTGTTGAGATAATCAGGAGCTCGCTAATCAATATTCTCAGCCCCAGCCTCCTCCTCGCTCCTCCAAAAGGAGCAGTGCCATAAGCTCATCAGTAACTGTAAAAAAAACATCGCACTCCGAGTGTCAAAATAGTCAAGCACAGCATATTGTATTGCCAGATTTCCCTCCCGGTCCACCCCGGTGCCAGATTACATCCATCAGCGGCGAGGGAAGCCGTCCAACGATGACTTACTTATGCTTAAGTGTTCATAAATAAGGTTTTTAAGATAGAGATGGCTTTTTAATTTGGGGGGAATGCGGGGGGAAGAAAAAAAAAAAGGCATAATAATCAAGACGATGAGGTCGGCGCGTGCGAAGCGACCTCTTGGGTGCTCCCCGGTAAATCCTGCAGCCATGGTCCTGATCTGGCTTGTGAAAACAGACGGGGAAAAAATGACGCCGGCACCATAAACTGTGGCGAAGCCTTTGGCTGATGGGGAGACACGGCGAAAGAACGCATCCCCACCTTGAAAACCTCATTAGACAGCCTCTAATTACTACCCTGTAGTCAATGGGGAGAGACAGAAACCAGAAAAGCTGAGCTGGGGGGGAGGTTATTAATTGTTTGTTGATAAATTGGAGATTGAGGTGCCGGTGGAAGAGCTTGGGAGGTGCCTTCGTGGGGCTCGGCTGCATCCCAAGCACTGGCGCTGTTGATGCGTGTCCCATCCTCGACTCGCCAGCCCTGAGCATCCCCCCCAGCCCGAAAAATGGGCAGTTTTGGGGCCAACTGACTTTGCAATGGAGGGAGCCACCATCACCTACACCAGCAGCTGGCCCTGGCCCTCACACGCCACCAAACCCTCCAACTGCGACCACCATGCTGGGCGTGGAGCCAGCCTCGCACCCCGAGGATTTAAGCCGCAACTGCCCAAATCACAACAGGGCTGCCTCCTTCCTCCCTGGCACTACCAAAACCCCTCCTGGCCGCGCTGCCGGGGCAGGAGACGCCGCAGCGCAAGGGCAGCCACCACCACCCGCTGGCAGATGAGCCCGTGGGGCAGGAGGGGCGACCCCAGCCATCCATCACCCCCTACACCTTATGTAAATCCGCGCTGCTCAAGATGTATGGAGCCAATTACCGGGGGTCACCGTCGGGTGCGAAATTCAGGCAGCGAAGCTCCTGGTCTCAAATGAATTTGCGCGAGACTGCAGGCTTACTGCCTTTTATTGGACAATATAAATATTTCACTGTTATATAAAAAAATATTGGCGAGAAAGCAGATAAAGCCGAGTCCTGTGTGTATACAGAGAAGCAGGGAGTGAAAAACGGCCGTCAGCATCTTTTTAACGGCCTTTGGTGCAACGGGGGAACACGGGCTGAGAAGGGGTTTTGGTGACCGCAGCAGCACGGGGAGACCAGGGGACCCCAGCAATCCCCATCCCTGAACCACCGTGGCTATGCTGGGGAGAGATGCAGTGGCATAGCCGGGACACACGGACAGCAGCGGGGTCCATCCAAGGGGTTGGGTCTTGATTCAGCCGTGACAGAGCCAGAGAAGCAGATGTGGAAACTTTGGAGGCTCAGCATCATTCCCAAGAAGCAGACCCTGCCCCCGAGCACAAGGCTGAACCCGTGCCCACCACAGAGGATGCCCAGAAGGGTTGCGTTAGGAATGGCCTCACCCTATGGATCAATCCAAATGGCATTTTCCCAACAGTTTTCCCCAAGTTGTCCTTCTGGGCTCATCTCTGTCCTCACCTGCAGCCCCTGTGCCAGCGCAGGACAGCCTCTTTTCACACTCACCCATATATCAACCTTTCCCCGTGACAATAAAGCAGGAGAAAAGAGAAAATAAAAAGCCTATAGGAATCGATACCTCTTCCTCTCTCTCACTCTCCCCTATATTTTATTAAAAACTTTAGCATCAATATTAATGTTTAAATCCTCACCGAGCTGAGTTTAATTACCTGTAAACTGCATCCATGGCTACGTGGACCTTGCTCCTCGCCACAGTAAATACAGCTGAGGAGAAGTGGTGCCAACATCTCTGAGCATCACCTTCCCTTCCCCACAGCAGCCACAGCATCCAGCGCCCCCAGCATCACCACTGGTCATACTGGGAGGTGATGGTACTGGGGTGATGGAGCCGGAGCTGGGCAGGGATGGAACTGAAAGGAGATGGGGAAGACGAGAGAAGAGGAAAATAGGGATGCTAGGAAGAAAATGCTGCGTAAATGTAGAGTATCTGGGGCTCTCGCTGCCAAAAGGAATCTGCTTTCAGCCACAACGTGAATCAGAACATTTGAGAGGGGGGAATGAGGGAGAAGCATTTGAATGGAGTCCATTAGCGGCTGAGGACGATGAATAATCCGCAGGAACCGCTCCTGAGCCGCCGGCGAGCTCACGGGCGGCTGGCACGACGGGCCGGGAGCTACTGGAGAAACCAGCTGGGGGTGGGACCAGACCCCACTTAACCCACCCAGCGGCCACCTCCTCCCTTTGCCCGCTCTGCCAGGAAGGAGAAACACCAGCTCCTCCTGCATTCCCAGGCCGTGCCGCACTCGCGGCCACATCCTTTAACCAGCAGCACACGTGGGGCACGGCAGCTGGGATCGGTCCCACCACGGCCACTGGTCACCGCAGGGCCCATCCCAGGCCCCCCGATGCTCTGCGCTCCTGCCGCACGGATGCTGAGCCACAACGTCTCAGCATCTTAAAATGGAATCGAGGTTTACGGCGCGTTATCGGAAGAGTTGTAATGGGATCTCGCGGAGGGCAGGGATTTGAGAGGCGCATCAGATTTCCATTCCCGGGGAGATAGGAAAAGGCTGCGTTTTTTAAACCCCCATCTATCCAGGGATAACATCTCGTGTGTGGTAGTGGTGGCAGCTCCACCACCCCAGAGTTTTGCCATCCTGCTCCTTACTGGAGAGGCTGATGGAGAAGACCAGCCTGGTCCTGTCCTCCTGGACTCCACATCCCTGCAAATCCCCCGACAAACCTCCCACACCCAGACTTCTCCTGCACCCCACAGCCTCTGCTCCTCCCGGTCAGCTTCGTTAAGGCCCCTTCCTCGTTACATCTATTACAGCGGCTTCCCAAGGCCAAGGCTGGGCCGGCGACAGCAGCATTCGAGGGCTACACTTCCCGAATAATATTCATTACCATATTCATTCAGTGTTTATCTCGCAGATGTACGGCTCCGTTACAATGGAGAAAAAAGAGAACTCGGAATTTGTTCTCAAAAGATATTCAAATTAGTTAATCAAGAGTCCTTTTATTACGTGTCTCATGTACCAGCAGCAACTATCCATCGAGATAAATGATCAGCTGCTAATAACTGATTACATTGCAGCAAGTGTTTTCTTATCCCTATTACCACCATGTTTAAAGACATTTTATAAATTTCTAATTATTGTAAATTGTTTCTCCTTTTGAAAACATCTTCCCATAGTCATCAGCTGTCAATTTTCCCTGAAAATCTCGCTCTGAAACGAGCTCACAGTAAGATGCTCGAGAAGCAGAGAGAAGCCCTTCCAGGCTCGTGGCGGGTGGGATGCGGCTCGGTCACCTCCACCCCGGGGCAGTGGGGCACTGGGATGTGCCTCCAGCCCTTTTTAGAAGCGGACAGGACTTGAAATGAATGTAAAAGCATCTATAAAATGGATCAATCCTGGATGGTGCTGCCTTCACCCACTGCGCGATGCCAAGGTGCCCATTCCATGGCGGAACGGGCCGTCTCCCCGGATGGATTTGCTCGCCAGCAAACCATGAAGAAATAAAAGAGGAGGAATAGAGTAAGTTCTTGACAAGTTCAGTGCACCCCCTCCTACAGACGCTGGTATTTGGGGGCAGACCTGAGCTTGGGAGAACCTTAACTAAGACCTCCTTTGCTTTCTGCATATTTAAAGCTGAAATAGTCGCGAGGGTTTGAAGCCAAGCAGGGCTCCAAATCCAGCGGCCAGCCTCAAGCTGCCGCTCCAGCCAGTTCCTGGGCTCCATTCATTATTGTAATCAATCGGCTTAAAAAAACCCGACCCAACAACCGCAAAAACAACAACAAACCAACCTCTAAACTCTTAGACGCTTTAATGGAAGAGGTATCTCCTTCCATCCTCCCCAGCAGTGACCGCAGGGCTGGAGCAGCGAGCCCCGTGCCATGGGCCAGGCTGCAACCGGGAGGGTCCGTACCACGCCGGGGACCGCGACGGCACCAGGGGGAGCGTCCCCGTGCTCCTGGAAGGAACCCAGGACGCAATAAGCCCCCAGGGCACAGCGCCAGCCTGCCACCGCCGGTGCCACCACCTCGGGTGATGGTGGCTCCAGCTGACTGAGCCAAAGCCGTTGGCAGCAGCTGTACCATGAAGACACGGGATGGGAAAAGAAGGAGGAAAGCTTCCCGGGACAACCTCCCTGCAGAGGACCAGGGTGTCCGGCCAAGCAGATTCTCCAGACAGAGCAGTGCCTGCGGCTGCCAGGAAAGGGAGGAGCAGCTGTCGGGACGCGGAGCCTGGCACAGAGCAGCCAAGGTCCTTCCCGGCTCCAGGGGGGCTCAGACCAGGGGAGCAGACGCCGCAGGCACCAGCCATGCCATTATACGCTTTATTGATGCTGTTCTGAAGAAAGCTAATCAATATATTAGATTTCCCAAAGAAAGAAAACACCAGCTGCCAGCAGCACATAACTCCTCCGCCGCGGTGCATTTTTCCATCAAGCCCCGGAGCCGCGCGTGTCTGCGCAAGATGAGGTCACGTTCAAGAGGAGACCTCCCGCTCCCCCGGCGGCCAGGTCAGGGCCAGGGCCACGGCCACCGCTCGGCCATGCAGCAAAGCCCACGTCCCCTCCCCACTTGGGTTGAAATAAAAACATGAAATTCTCCAAATATCTCGTACCGGCATCACTGTGGGGCACAGAGAGCCAGCCCAGCACCCAGCCACATCTTATGGGGCTCCCGAAGGACCTGATGTCTTTGCATCCCCGCATGGATCTACAGCCCCCAACACCCCTTTGGGCTTCAAGGACAGTCCCCATCATGAAGAGCCACCTCAGAACCTGCCCTTTCCCAGCCACATTCCCCAGCAGAGCCATTCCCGCTGCACCGACTGGCCCCAAATTCAGCTGCTCAGCCACACACCAGCACTGGAGAGAAACTGGAAAGCATCAAAATGATGGAAGCACTTGACAACAGCAGGATCGCGGCGCATGTTGCCCCAGCAAACCCAACTGCAGCCCCGGTGTGCGGCGCTCCCCCTGCCCACACCCCGTTGCCGTTCCACGATATTCATTCCGTAAACCATTAAAGCTGATGCCGCTGCAGCTCCAAAAGCTGTTTAAGAAGGGCAGGATAAATCCACGTTGGACCTAACACGGCAGCAGCAGGAAAGTGGGCTGACGTCACGGAGAATTGATTAGTGTTTTAATAGAATTAGGTGATCGGGAGGGTTGCAGACCTGCTGCAGAAACCCCGATGTTATGCAGATTCGCCTTCAAACCCCTAAACCAGGGCGCGTTTAACCAAGGCAGAGTAAATGTCCCACATTTCCCCAGGATTATCTGAACCATATCAGATATAATCCAATGATCTGTAAAGTGATTATACCCAACTGAATATAAGAGATCTCTTCTGGTAATGCAATATTTCATCCAGCTGCAGACATTAGGAGGAGGCAAACAAAGGAGGAGATTTAATAAGTGGAAATAAAACTATAGGCAGAGATAGTTTAAATTTTTTTTTTCCTTTTTTTTTTTTTTTTTGTATCGCATCTAATTGCAATCAACAACAGACATCTGACACAGTGACAGCATCAGCAAAATTGCTGCTGAGAGCACAGAATCTTTGTCTAAAAATAATCAGACATTCAGCGCGCCACTGTTTGTTATAATGGTAATCGATGCTGGAGGCTTTGAATTCCATCAATTTATAGATCTGCTCTGTTCTGCCTGGTGATTGTGTTCTGCACACATCCACTCCCGCTCGGCGCAGGCAGCGCCGGGGCACTGTGTGATTAAGATAAGCTCAGATTCCTTTCATACATTCCTTATCAGCTCTAATTCTCCACCAGGCAGAGATGTTCACAGCAGTTAAAGATTAGTTCAGCTTCTCAGACGCCAAATTTGAGGGTATTGATCAATAAATCAAATCACAGGCAATCAATCGCCCGATCCGAAGAGTCTAGCCGATGCATTATTACTGGCGCCTTCGAAGCCGAGGCTTTTTCATGGGTTTCATCAAAACGCGGCTTCTCTGGCTCCCCGCCAGCTCCCGGGCTGCCTAATAGACTCCGCAGCAGAGGAGCTCCAGCCCAGCAGAAGAGCAATAAATTTCTCATCAAACAGCCGATAGAGAAACAAGATGAACATCTGTTTTGCTGCAATGAAACTCCTGTGTTCTTCAGAAGCTGCAAACCAGCTCTGACAGACCACCCCAAAGGCAGCTTTGCCTTCAACAAAGCAGCAAAGCAGAATATTTGCCGGTTATTTCAATCAGGTAATTTAAGAAGACTTTGCATTCTCCTCTCTGCAGCTGCCGGAGCTTTACAGACAGGATTCCTGCTCAGTCGATAATAAAAGCCATCCTGGGACCCTGTACTATGAAGGCAATTTTATGATACCCATTATGTGGCAATGTAACTTCATTAAAAGCTGTTTATTCCCTCTAAGCATTTTAAGCACTTTCCCTCACCCATAAAGAAGAGCCTCTCGGTGCACTGGAAAGGTTATTTGTGCCGGGAGCCGTTTTGGGGGATTTTTTGCCGGGGATGAGGGTCCTGCCAACAGTGGGATCCCCGACAAAGGGGCTTCTCCTCCCGGCCGGCAGCGAGACGGGAGCTGCCGAGAGGCAGCCGTGTATTATTTTTATTACACCCTGGAGATGAGCTATGTTTACTGGAGTTCCGTTTAGGTGACGTTTATGATGCAGTTTCTTTCGTAAATTAATAGGGACAAGCGTCCCAAAAATTTGCCTCTGCTGTGAAGATGGGTTGGCTCCCACTTGCTCTTCCATTTGGGACAATCTGGGGTGTCCCAGCACCGAGAGCTTGATTTTCCAACCCGGCATTAGAATTTGGCAGCCAGAGATGAAGCTGCAAGCACAGCAAAGCGGGAGCCAGACCCCATCCAGCAGCCCTGTGCCACGCAAGCCTCGCCTCGCTCCAAAGGAGGGACAAAAAGACATCCTTAAAAACAACCAAGCAACACCTAAATCTCTAATTTAGTGCTCCTTATTCCTGCTGGTAATATTACTAAGAAGAAAAACACCCCAACCTCATAGTTTAGTCCCATTCCAGGGCTCAGCAATGGATTAATTAAACAAGTTCATTCTTGTAAGCATGGCCGATGACCCAGGCTGGGTTGGGGATGTTCCTTCTGCCTAAACAAACCCCCCACGGAGCTGAAGGGCTAACGCGCGACAGTTGGTCTGCGTATGGATTTCGCAGCCCCTTCGTCTTTCCAGGTTGATAGAGCAGGTAGGTCTTTGCGATGCGGAGCTGAGCATCCGTAAATGGCTGTTTGTGCTTCAAGACTCAGTGAAACCACCCGGCAGCCACCTCCCCGCCTAACGAAGCGTCCTTAATTAGCCAGCGGACTGGGAGAAATTACCCATAAAGCAGGGCAAGCCAGCCCACGTTTGTAAATTCTCCTTAAAATAATGGGAATTGAAGAGGAGAGAAGGTGGGGAATGAGAGAAAGAGAAGCCATAACTCGCGGAAAGGGTTGAATCCCCCCCTTTTTTTTTTAGCTCCAGGCAAACTTTCCCCTCTGGCCACCAAGGTTTTTCCCACCACACAGAGGCTGTGATGTCTTTAGGGAACGGACCTCAAGGTTCACTTGCTGCTGGACCACCACACATCCCTTTTTCCATCCTCCTGAGTCAATACTCCCCCAAAAAAGTACCTCTGGGACCACGCTCAAAGGATGCAGCTGCATCTTTAGCAAATTAATAATCAGGACAACCATTGGCTATTGGATATTCATAGCCATGTTTCAAGGAAAAGAAAATCCCCTCCTTATTACCTTCAAAAAAAATGCACCTTTCGGCAAATAAACGGGCGGAGACTCGCGTGGCTTGCGGGAAGGAAGCGGGGCAGGGCACGCTCCTGGGCTCAGCAGCAACAGCTCGATATTCTCCCAGGTATGCCCCCACAGATACACATGAAATACTGCTAATGGCTCGGTATTTCTTTAAACGGAGTCGCCAAGGAAAAAAATAGAATTACTAGAATACATTTTAATTGATTTACAACAGCACTTAGTAACCGTGATAAAAGCAAAACTTGTTTTATTGGACCTCCTGCTAATTAGCTCGACCGACTCCGGATTAGCAAAGCGTAGCCCGCGCAACCCCGACCGGCACCCGACACCAAACGGCTTTTACCCACGAAAAATTTGTTGTTATAATAATCAGAGAAAAACTGCTGCCAAATGGTTACTGCCAAGAGAGAGGGGAGGAAAGAGGGCTCCCAGGATAGAGCCACCGAACGGGATAATCCAGCCCCTCTGGAGGATTCGAGCATCCCCTTCCCATCCATAAACGCCCCTTTATTGCCATTTGGATACATCCTTCCCTTAACGACTTTTAAGGGCAGCGGGTAAAGTCGAAAGAAGCGCACAAGCAACCGGCAAATGTTTAATATTCAATAAATGTGTCAATTTTACATACGGAGGCAAATGGGGCTTTATTGAAGAATTGGTAAACTTCCTCGGAGGAAAGTAAGTGCGTTTTAGCCTTCAAGGGGTCCCCGATGAATAGAAATGGAATGTGATTTGTGATAAAACTCAGCTGCTCTATAAAAGATGTTAAATAAATGTTGCTGTTTCACTAGGGATATACAGAATTGATTGCATTATAGACTGATTTGAAGATGCACGCTCCCCGCAAGCTATCCGCTCGCTCCTGCATGCCACGCAGCTCATCCTACGTCGGCCTCTTACTACCTAGGCAGAATTTTCTAGAAATGCTTTAAACCCACCTTTTTCCCCATGATTTTGCCTGCTATGGCATCCTGAGTGTTGGCTGCACCAGCGCAGGGCTGGACCCACCCCAACCTGAGGGAAACGCCGGATCCTCCAGCCCAGGGCACCGCAGATCCACCCCAGGCAGCTCCCCAAACACAATATTCTCTTACTATTTACATCGGCACAGCTAAAAGCGCAGAACCAGAAATTGCCACGAAATGCAAAAACAACAGGGCACGAGAAGCAAATACAAACATTTCCACCACCGAGCCCAAGTCCTCGACCGCCCTGAGCATCCTCCGCTGGCACCGGGGGGACCCGACCCGTCGGGAGCGAGAGCCGGGAAGGGCAAAGCAAACAAACCAATCTCCGACAGACAAATGAGAGGCCAACGGTACCACCGCGGTGAGAGCAAACTGTGATATAATTGCGCTGCTGCTACATCATCTTTAATCAATAGCAACCCAGGCTGCCGTGGCGCGCGCAGCCCAAAGCCCGGCCTCCGCCAAGAAGCCGCGTGCTGGTGAAAAGCCCGATAGCTTTTCTGGTTTTGCCCATTAATAGGTGGCTCATTCCCTCAGCCCCACTGATTTTTTAAAAATAAACCTAAATTCCAATAATTGTTTAATGTTTAGTTTTATTTAGCTCTGGTTCACCTACCCCTGGCTCTCCATGTCGGAAATTGATATTTTTGTTCTGGTGGCTGGGAAAAAAATAAGGTGAAATTAGGAAACTGTTGGTTGGGTCTCATCACGGTTAGACCATGTTGTAACTGCAGCTTGGGGCGGCTTCCAGCCTGCCGGAGGAGCAGCTTTACTCGCCTTAAATTCCCATCTTCCTCAGTTTTCCAGGCACCAGCTCGCCTCAGGACCTTGGGAAGGCCTCCCAGCACACGTAAGCACGGGTTTGTTTTTTTTTCCCCTGCCCAGCTAAAGGTTGGATTTAAGCCCAAAAGAGATGCTCTCACTTTCCGGGTGGATTCATCCCGTTAAAACCCAGCAGCGCCGCTGCTTTCCCACCTCCCCCCGAGTGGGGTTGAAGGTGGTTCTGGAAAAGTACAGGAAAGCTACAACCAATTCCTTTAGGAGATCCATCACGTCAGATTAGCAACTTAGTTTCTTATTAGCTATTTTCCATCCTATCATATTAATATTTGTTTTCACTAATACAATGCAGGAGTCTTATCATATTAGCAACTTTCACATCACATTAGTGGAAACAAATACTAATACAATACAATACTAATATGACATGATCTGATGGGAAATTGCTAATACAATAAGACTCTCCCTACCAGATTAGTACAGAAACATCGTGTGTCCCACTTACGGCTCTCTTTGAACCAGGTAAATACCCAGAACTTCCCAAACCAGCCCCATTTATCATGTCCAAAGGTGCACGTGGCGGGGAGATGGAAGGTCGGGCGCCAAGGATCCTGCTTTTGCCCCCACGTTACAGATGACCCACGGTAGATGCATTAAAATGGTAATGAAAATTCACACTTTAGTAAATTAGTGAAATGTGGGTCCCCTCCACCGTGCAACCTGCTCCCCAGGCCATGGTGGTGGATGTAGAGCCAAGCCAGCCACGATCTGGGGATGCCGCGTGGCTCCAGCAAATGTTGTGGCCTGAAAACTTGTACAAGCAATAACAATTTGAAAGAGGAATCCAATTAAACCAAAGAGCTTGTCAGGTACTTTCAGCGTTCGCAGCTGCCTCTCGCCAAGCCCCCAGCGTTTCCAGAGCCAAATCCAGTGGAAGCAGCCACAGTGTCCGGGACTGTCCCGAGGAGCAGGAGACTCCACAACCAGTTTGCAGCAGCAACTGGTGCAGCGAGGACACCCAGTAAGCAAAGGGGGGAGCATCCCCAAGCAGAGATGGCGCGAGGAGAAGGCGAAAATGCAGAGCTTGTGCTGAGGAGGAAAGCTGGACCTCAGGAAAGCCCAGTCACCATCACGGTCCCAGAGACAGGGATGCTCCCCTGGACCTCAGGACTTCAAGCTCAGCACCAGCCCAGGAATGAGATATAGAGTCATAAAATCATAGAATAATTAAGGCTGGAAAAGGCCTCTTAGATCATCGAGTCCAGCCTATCACCTAACACCACCCCTCAGCTAAACCCTGCCACTAAGTGTGGCATCCAGTCTTTAATGCATGCATGCACTAGAAAAAGCAAGTATCTTAGAATCCTGGCTCCACCAGGCAGCCTCCTCTGGCAGCAAGGCTCACCCATCCTTCCACACCAGCTTTACCTCCTGCTGCCTCCAGCACCCAGAGCCATCTCCCTGCTCTTCTGCTTCAGCTCTCCCACAGATCCCACCCAACACCTCCTGACCGCTCGTCGCGAGTTTCAGACTCAAAAGCAAAGGGGAGTTTCTCGCTCCAGCTCCTCTCAAAGCCGTCTCCGGAGCCATTCCCTGTCTCGGCATCAGCCCACACGCACGGATGCTCCGCGGTGCCTTGGCCAACTGTGCCACCGACCCTGGCAGAAAACAGCTCCAGTGAGAGGCAGGCGGCGGCGGCTCCTTCGAGCAATGCCCTGCTTTGGCACGCTCAGCAATTTTCTATTCTCTCAGCAATTTTCTGTTCTACTGAATTAGTAGTTTGTATTGAATTAGTATTCATTTTCTCTAATATGATATATAAGCATAATCACGTTAGCGACTTTGATATCGCATTAGGCTCTACCGCCGGCGCTCAGCCCGGCCCCAGCAGCGCCGCGTGGGGAGCACTGCAGCCCACGAGGAGCCTTCAGCGGGAACATTTCACATGTGGGGCTGGATCCTGCTCTCACCAACCTCCCCTTACCCTGCGGTGCTGAGTCGATGTTCCTACCAAGGGCACGGCTTCCCTGGTTGCGACTATGAGACGTGAACCTAAACCAAGGGTGGCGCATCCTAAACCAACCACTTGTTCATCTAAAAGAAAAGATTCCTAAAGGCGAAAGCTGCAGCCGCACAGCAGCAGCCAACCCCCAGCAACACGTTCCTGGCAGTGCTGGGTGCTCCTCTCCTCACAAAGCTGCCACAATTTGGGAATTCAAGCTGAGCAGAGCGTGGGATGCAGCCAGGTAGGTCGGGGTTACAACGGCGCCGGGGGATGCTCACTCCACTGCAGCCAAGAACCAGCGCCCTCCCATGGGAAAACCCCAGCCAGTGCCAAGCCTGCCTCAGTTTCCCCATCAGGGTGACAAAGGGCTCTGCAGGGCACCTATAGACCCCGGTGGAGGCTTTAATTAACTGAAGTTGCAACGAGCACAAGCAGCAAGAGGGAGACAGGGAGGGGACAAGGAAGGTCCCTGCCCCAGGGGATGCAGATGGATTGGGGAGGGAGCAAAGGGGCCCTGGGCCAGCATGGGGCTGCTCTGAGATCATTTCCTAGATACATATAAGATCATTTTATATATATATATATATATATATAAAAATATGTACTTCTTTATCTCTCTATATTTATTTAGATATATTTTAAAAAATCTATGAATATACACATATATACCGATGTCCACGCAGCCATCCCAGGAGAGCCGGCAGCTCTCAGCACCAAGCACCCGACCCCGAGGTTCCCCCAGGCCAAGATGTCCCGGCCACGCCGGGCTGTGCACACGCGCGTGCAAACACACACGCAGGCGCATTATTTTCAAATCCTGCGAAAATCCCGAGCCTTCACTGTCAGTGCTGTATATCACTTTGAGATATATACCATATTAGCAAAAAGAACTGAATTATATTGCATTCATGATGCAATTAAACACTTCACTAGGAATCAATGTAAAACTGATGAGGCCTGAAAGTAGTGCATATGGCTTAGAACATTATAAAACATTACCTTCACTCAAATCCTTTTCAGTAGCAATTTAAATCTTCTTACAGTTACTGCTGCCAATGGTAAACCATCTACTGATTCATAACAGTGCACGGGAACGAATGAATTTTTTTAAAAATTTATTCAACTACTAAATTACCCATGAAACCGGAATAGCTGACAGGAGTAATCTGAATTATTATTAGCTCTGCAAGTATTCTGCATTAGCCAATTTAAAACCACGGCTCACAGGCAGAAACCAGTTAGTACAGGCAGGGTGTTAAATGACTGCCATAGTTCTTCATTTTACTGCTGCTTACGTTTAAAGGTCAAGAGATAAAAATTACATATGACTGCAAACACAGAAAGGGTGTTTATCTTTTTCCTTTTTTTTTTGTCCTGCGAATCAGGTCAACCAGAAACTTTCGAAACATTTGGAGGCACCATCATATAAACCACGAGAACTACCCCAGGACTTAGGAAGGAATTTTAGAGCCCACGCTGAGGGGATTGGTTTTTCTCCTCCTCCTCATCCCTGAAGCTTCTCACACCAGAAAAGAGAGATGATAGGGATGAGATGGTCCTGTCCTCCAAAACATGGACATGACATCATGACCCAAGGCCCAGCTGAGCTGCAGGGATGATGCACCAGATCATCCCATGTTCACGGAGGAACCCATCGGTGAGGATGGCAGCTGGAGGGGATCTCCAGTGGCAGCTGGAGGGGATCTCCAACCCTTCTCCATCACCACCAGGACCTGCTCGCAGGAAGATGAGCAGTTCAACCCAGGCTGAAATCCCCGTTGAGCTCTTAATCCATGGGCTGATAAATCAGAAAGCAAAACCACCTGGGGATTCAGGCACTGGCTGCTCCTGGCAGCGTCAGCCAGTGGGGCTGGGGAGACCTTGGTGACCCCCAAAGCAGTGGGAGGAGGTGGCACCCAGGGCCGGGCACCCACCACACCATAAATCCTCCCATTCACAAAGGTGGGAGCAGCCCCCTTGGATGCCAGATGTGACACACTCCTCATTTATCTCTCCTGAGGCAATTAAGGGGATTGGGAGGAGCAAGGCCAAAGGAGGGATGGGTGTAGCCCCCAGCACAGGCACCCCTGGCATTCCCACCTCTGTGTTTGCTCCCCCCAAATTAAGGCAGTGACAGGCAAGGCGATGCCAAGAGCCACTCTCGCCACACGTATCCCCCTTGGGGATCTCTCCGGCGGCTTGCGAAGCTCTCCCATGGGTGAAGAACGCCGGCCAGGGCGGGTTTCCAGGGAGAAGCCCCCGGTGCCGGCGCGGAACGGAGGCGGTGTCTCTTTAACTGACCATAACACTGCATCATCCTTTCTCTTCCCATTCTCAGTTTTATTAGCAAAGCAGCACAATGTTTATACTAGTGGGTATTACATTTGCCAGAACAATTACGGTATGACAAATGGCACATCAATGTAATCCATCAACTCGGCCGAGACAGGAATCCTTTATCCCGGGCTGCCATTAATTCCCAGCCGGGTCTCTGGGGTCCCATGCGTCAGTAACCATGACAACCCGGGGGACGCCGGGCGGCGATGGCATCTTGCCAGGAGAGACAGGGCACCCTGGCAGGGCACGGGAATTTCATTTTTGGCACTCGGGATTGAACTTGGGGGGCGTTCCTACAGGAAGACCCCTCCAGGCGGTATCTGGACCATGCAGGAGCCCAAACTCAGTGTGGGGACACCAGGAGAAGCTGTAGAGGATGGTGGCATGGGAGGGTGGTGGCACAGCCCAGGCAACAGATCCCATGTAGATGCTCCAGGGAGTTTTCTCTGCCTCATTTTCATGAAAGCTTTTGGAGTATCTCTCAAAACACTGATATCTCCAGAACTTGGGTTAAAATTAACTGAACGAATCCAACGCTGCTGAGGGGGACAAGCCTCAGCCCTGCAAGAAGTCAGACATGGTGGGATGGGTCTCCCTGCCTGATGGCACATGTCATGGGCTGGTAAGGATGAACATTGTGTTGGCCCAGAATGGCTGGAGGACTCCTGCCCAACCTGCTGCTTGGGGCCACGTCCCTATCAGGTCTGAAGACTTCCAAGGATGGAGATCCCAGCACCTCTCTGGTCCAAGGCTGCACCTCTCCATGTGGATGAGCTTTTGCCTTCCATCTGCATCCACCAAGAAACAACCACGTATCTCAAGTCCCACTAGGGCCAAAGCCACGACTGCACCGAAGTTCATTAAGAGACAAGATACGGCTGCACCAACCTCCAGACAAACCCATCTGCCCATCTGGTGATGCCTGGTCAGGTACAGCCTCTGCCGGGCTCCCCAGAGCCCATGCTGGGGGAATGCCCCCAGATGCTCCTTTCCCTGCTGTGAACACACAGCTTGGCTACTTCTGTACGAAAAATTAAGACAAATTCCACCAGGCAAGAATTCCCAGGGATCGGCGCATCCCCCGCTTAACGAGAGGAGCCAACAGCTGCTACTCAGAAGCCAAAACCAAGAGAAAAAAAAAATAAATATATTAATCAAACCCTCCCCACGGCCACAGTCACCAGAGCACCGAGGGGTTTCTCCTCCTCTGCCAACTCCATCTGGCCCTGACCCAAAGCTGCAGGCAGACAGCCTCAACCACCTCCCCTGTTCTATTAAGCCATTACCAGAATCATCTTATCCCCATTTATAACGCTCGATACATGGTCTGAAGACTCCTCTAATCCAGTAATTAGATGCAACACTTAGACGGATGAAACCGGGGCGGTATTTCCCACAATTACGCTGTATTTTCCAAGGGTCTGCCTTCATTTCGACCCCTGAGCAGTTGGTTGCTGCCTGTGTCCCATGTCCAGAAAGAGCCTGTCTTGTTTTCTGGAAAGCAGATGAGTTTGTGGGGTATTGCTGCCATCCCAAACCCTCTTCACCTCCGTTGGGGTCCTCCCTCATTCCAGCAGAGGCAAAGCACAAATACCCAGGCACATCCTCAGGGCATCCCTACCCAACAGAGACCCTGTCCCTCTTCCCATCCATCCCCAGCCAGCTGAGCTGGGAGGAAAATTAAGGTTTTTCCCCCATTTTTTTGTAGGTAACAGCACCAGCCACAAACAAACCATTTTCTCTCCAGCCTCTCCCACGTGCAGGGCCAGGAGACGGCTTTATCCCCTTGAATCCTGTAAATCATCCCCAAGCCAGCCTCGCGATTTATAGGTAGGACATTAAACATTAGAGCCACTGACAGCATCAAATTACGCCGGAAAAATTGAGTTCTGCCAGAAAATGAATTTAAAAACTGAATTAAATTCAAACCTAATGAAATTAAAATTAGGCTTCTAAACTAAAATGACTTTTTAATATTTTCAGGAGGAGAAAAAAATATTTTAAATAACCCCACCCCAGCAACACACTCTTCTATCAACTAATAAAATTTGCTCGTGTCTTTTACAGCTGACAAGTCCTGTCTGAGAGCAATTCTGGTGATGCTGCATAATAAAGAACTGGAATAGAAAAGGTGGTTGAGGATGGGACAAAAGGTTTGTGTCATCTCGGCTCCTTCCAAGGGGGCTGGGAAAGGACAGAAAGAACCTCAAGTAATTAGAAAAAAATAATCATACTTAACACAGTCTTGAGCAAACAGGAGGATGGGGCAAATCCAGCCACGGCCGCTCTCCTGTAGCAATCGCAACGTTGCACTGGTGGGATGTTGGGAACTATCGGAGCCCATCATCCCACAAGGATGCTCAGCCAGGGGTGTGGGAAGGAGGTTTGCTGATGCAGAACTCAGTCACAGAATCGTTTTGGTTGGAAAAGACCTTCAAGATAACAAAGTCCAACCATTCCCCAGCGCCGCCAGGGCAC
>WEIS01075499.1:0-18091 GCA_013389965.1 Todus mexicanus | reverse complement strand
CAGTAAAGTAATTAACAAATGAACAGAATTTAAGTTTCATCAGCTCACATGAAAGGGAGAGTGCCTTTCAGAAAGTAGTTGATAATGTTTTTTTTCCAAATCAATAAGCAGATCCAGAATCAATCTACCAGAAAGTGAAGATGCATCTTAATGCAGGCTACCAGTGAGCTTGGACAGCTCATGTAATCTATTTAGTACAATCAACCTGCTGGACAACCTGGAGAGATTATAAAAGAATTCCAAATTACTAAAGTGAATCTTGATGCTTTACTTTGAGAGCATAATAACTACATTAAGTTACAATACACACATGCCTCTGTAATATGAATAATGAAGTAATAAACCAGGTTATTTTATTTACGTCAGATAGATCTCAATATTACAAGAAAAAACCCAACAAACACAAACACACACCCCCCACAAACCACAATAGATAGCTTTCATAGTAATCTGTACAGTAATGTTGTTTATGTATCAACAGATAAGTTTGAGAAATGAAAAGAATCCAAGTGTCAGAGAATTAGGAACCTTATGTAATTTCAAAGATGCTACCCAGTTGAAACCAGAAATATTAATGATATCAGTATGTGTCATTCATGGCAAGTCCAAAGTAATAGAGTGTCTTATTGATCCCTACCTAAATCACAGAATCACAGAATGGTAGAGGTTAGAAGTGACCTCTGGAGGTCTTACAATCACTTAACCAATGTCCCTTTCCTGGATAAGGTGACGAGACACCAGTTTTCTTGATATTTAATATTCTTACAGTATAGGGGTTTTTGAGTAAATATTGGCTACATGAATGAGCTGCTTGTCCTTATGGGACATGGAATATTGGATTAATAAAGAAGTATATTTTATCCTCTGAATCATATTTGAATTTTTTTCCTGCCTAACAGGATTTTAATTTGTTTGTAGTCATTGTATTTATTAACAAAACAAGGTAGGAAGGGCTGGAATCTTACTGTTCAGAGGCAAAAAAAATTCCAAATTATTGTATACTAAGAGTACATTTGAAAACAGAGACATCTGGTTTTGAACTTGAGCATCTCAATGAACATTGACTAAATAGCCTTCATCATATATATATATGTCATTTAGTTTCCTTTAGCTTAGCTCCATTGTGCGTAAGGGAAATCAGCAAATAAAAAGTTACTGGTAGTAGAGATATATTCATGACTGATTATTTGATGTGACTGATTACTCACCTATATAAATGGCACAGTGGAAATTGAAATGGAAATGTGTTGTAGAACTGCTAGATATGGCAATGACAAAAGTAAGATTGTCTAACCAAAGTGAAAATAGAAGGAACTCCTAAAATGTGCCATAAATGTTAATACATTGGTAACATGTCTTAATTTCTAACTGCTACCTTATCATCAATGTACATATGACTATTTTATCACAGCATCAAATCAGCATTTCAGAAAGCCCTGACTATCTTTTAACCAGGTGGGAAGAAGTGAGAGTAGTCTCTAGTTTATGTCTAAATATTTTTATAGTATGTATCCACAGCTGGCACTCCTGCTTTGATTCCTTCATCTCAGTCCTTTCAGCTCTGTTTTCAGCTGTTTTGTTTATCTTTTCCTAAGGAGATATTGAAATGGAGCTAGGCTTGGAACAGTAGCTGATTTTCAGCTTGGTTTCAATTTTTGGCAGCTAAATCTGAAGATTTTTGGAAACCTTGAAAAAATATATACAAGGGAGGCTACTAAAATCATTAGTCAATTGGGAAGCATCCCATTTTCACAACCACATAGAATGGAATAATGAATAATGTAGACACAGCTATCGGTGACGCAAATTGTTCTCACTGCATTGAAGTTGATGATGAGACAATAACTTAAATTTATGAACTGAACTGTTGTTCCTCTCAGTTTCCCATAAGTAGACATATTAAAAATCTTGTTAGAGCACATTGAATTTAAAATAAGAATGAAATGTGCCCATGGAATTGAGTGGAGCATATTTACATGATCTACATTTATTATTAAAATTTCCTTGGAAAGATAAGATGCCAGTAAAATGACTGGAAGAATGTGATGTTTCTTTCTACCCAGAAATATTATGAAATACTTATACTGTAACAGTCCACTTGGTAGATCTCTAAAGGATAATTTCCTTTCTCTGTTTCTCTATAGTTCCTTCCATTCCAAGTACTACATGCTTCTTTTATTTATTTTCCTTTTATATCATAAAACTTGACTGTCACTAGTTATATTTTGTTAGGATAGAAAACAGCCCATTCAGCAATTGTTTTGCATTCACACCTTGCATTTCAAAAGAGGGAAAAAAAGTTACAGAAGAAAGTGCAGCTGAGGACAGGCTATATAATCTGTCTTACTTGTATTGTATTTGACTCTATGGAAACTAACTGGCGCTATTAATGAAGTAAACTACGCTTCATCCTAAGTAAAGATGGCAGAATTTGAATACTTTTAAGAGAGAGAGAAATTAAATTGGATAGATTTTACTTATGAACGCAGCATTTTGAAGGTAGAGGCTAAAGTATATTTTGTTCTGGTTTTGAAAAATATTTAGCCTGGAAAATGCAATAGACACATAATTTCCTAACTCAAGGAGTGACACCCTTAAAGCATGTTGAAAAGTCTCTCCAGTCTTCATCTCCCTATATCCTAAAGAATGTTGTCATTACATATAAGAAGGTATTGGCTTAAACATCAAAACTGAAGAGATCAGTACGGTTCCTATGTCTATGTCTAAAATGCGTATCTATGCTTTTCCTAAAAGAAAGTCCTATACACCTTTTTCATTTTCTACTGAGCAGAAATTCTTTAATTTTTGCATTGATTTAAAGAACTAATAGAGGGATTTTTATAGATAGGTTCCTACTGACTGTTGTTTGCTTACAGAAACTGCTGACCTATATAAGTGAAATTACAAAGTATACAAATGATGCAAGTTCATGGGGAGATGTTGGGTTGAAGGTTGGACTAGATGATCTTGAAGGTCTCTTCCAACCAAAGATATTCTGTGAATTCTGCGATTCTGTGAAACTGACTCTTGTCACCTGGAATTACGTAACTCCCAGAATCCCCAGAGATTTGCTGGAGACAGGTTGAATTCGTGCTAAGGTGACAGACAAAAGTCCTCCTGGTATTCACAGTAGAGGTCTAGAAATGTGGACATGTCCTATAATGATCCTAGTTTTGCTAGTGATTAAAGAGATTAACACAGAACAGTAATTTGAAAAATATAGTGTGTACTGACACAAACTAAGGCAAATGTGTGTGTGTTTGTGTGGATACAGATACAGCTATAGATATATGAATGAAGTCGAAAGGTTTTTATTCTTGGGGTTTTTTGCTCTTGGGGGGAAATAGAGAGACTGGGAGCTGTATGTGATCCTTATGATCCTTATCTTCTCACTTAAAGAGAGAGAATGTTAGAGCAATAATCTAAGTATCAACCATGTGGGGCTTTATCAGGTAAGAAATTATGGAATTCACAATCTTTTATGTTATTGGGCAATACGCCACCTCCCATCTGTATAGTATTTAGGGTAACATATAGGATGAACAGGCCCTGAGGCAGAAGCTTCATTCACATCCCCAGCTACATCAGCACCAGCAAGGGACAGTCAGATTCTCAGTGTGACAAACACCTGGCAGAGGCTGAACGGTGGTGCCGACAATGAGCCCTTAGGCCAACACCTTGTTGGGGTCATGGCGTGCGTGAAATGTGTGATGTCAATGAAGCTGAAATGGGTGAAACTGCCCATGATGCTGTGATGTAGGAGATAAAGGTGTGCACCTTATGTCACATTTGTAGACGTCTACTGCCAACCTACTGACTGAGCTAGTTCACTTTTTCAGAGCAACTGTGAACAGCAGATAAGACCAAAAGTGCACTTGTTCCTGTTCTGAAACTGGCTCTGAAACAGTAGTTCCTGCCATCAGCACGGATGTCATGTATCACCTGAGAGTCACTTAATCTACGTCGTTTACCTGTCTGTATTTCTTTACACCACTGTCACTGTGTGAAGGATGTAGAATCCATTAAGTAATAGTGCTTATATTCTGGTCTACGTGTCTGTACGTAGAGTCTAAGTCTGCAAGTTTTTCAATGCCACATGTGCATAAGGAACCTTATAGTTAGTATCCGTTAATCTGTTTTGAGATTCTGAAACACGTTACACAAAATAAACTTCTAGTATACCATGCTCCATTCTCCATCAGCATCTAATACTGTGTCTTTGTTTCAACTTTGAGCAAAGAATGCTATTAAATTCCATTTTTAATATGATAATAGTCTATTTTTTTTATCCTTGCAGGGGGAACTGTTCTTTAGTATAGAAAGATTAGCAATTCAAATGGTTATTCTATCATTGATTTGTAGCTTTAGTTTAGAGGTGTTTCATTCACTTCATCAGTTCACTTGCTCCTAGTTAATCCATCTGTTAGAGTCATCAACAAAGTATTTAACTTATTAATATATCTCATACCTGTGATTTATAGCCAGTAGTAGTGCTATCACAACCATGGAGGTAAATTATTATGTCTGTCTTCTATGGACACTTGGTTTACTCATTCATTTTACCATCAGCTTTTATGTTGCTCTCAGCTGGATGGCAATCATGACAGCATGGTGTGACAGATGACTCCACAGACGTTGTTTCAAGTCTTTTCTTGTTTGGCTAATTTGGTATCTTCTAGTTGAGAAAAATATTAAGAACTCCAGCTTGCTTTGTTTAAGCAAATATTGTAATGTTGAACTGTTAAAAAATACAACTTGAAAATGTATTCCCATAAGAATTTTGGATTTAGTTATGTTCTGTGGCAGAAGAATGCAATAGCAGTAACACGGACTCTCAGGAATAGATAAATAATGTAGGTAAGTTTGCTGAAGAAAGATGAATTTGTCTTCTTTATGCATAAGCATTATGTACTGTTTTGAAGTATTATGTACTGTTTTGACTGCCAGTAATGTATAGATTTTGGACTTTCTTCTTTTTTTTTTTCTTTTTTTTTTTAATTCTTGTTTTCTGGAGAAAAGAATGAAAACATTTTGTCTTCTACTTCCACATTGAGCCCCTTACTAGTGGTAGGATTGAGATCCTTACAGCTACAATTGCAAATACAGAAGCTTCTATTTATATCACCCAAAATGTATCTATGTATATAAATAACTATAAGTTGCTTTTCTGCATGGTTATTTAAAGAAAAAAAAAGCAAAACTTGTAGGGGTAGGTAATAAATTATTATTAATGGTCTGTTAAGGAGATTCTTTGTATGCCAAGAAGTTAAAAAATAGTTATCACCAATGAGTGGATGGAGGAAATATAGTGTGTCTGTGTGTGTGAGTCACAGCAAAGCTGTTTTAGACAAGTTGTGTTTTCACAATCCCCTTCGGTGTATTATCATCAGAATGTGGAGTGACTGTGACCAGTTATGGAAAAGAGGGCAGCACCCATGCAATAGATCAAGAACATAACAAATTCTCAAGGAACATTGTAAGTAATGTAAACACAATATGCATTTTTGAAGTATTTCTCATTTCTCATATTTTATGTAATTATGTCAGCATTAACAATTAAACTCATATTGCAAAAAAATAACAGAATTAGTTTTGATCAATAGAGTTCCCAAAATTCAAAATTAAATATTATATTGAAGCACATAAAGTGATATTGAGGAGGAAGGGATCCTCGAATTGAGGCTAATTTTAAGAGTTGATATATTCTTACGTCAGCCTCAACAGATCTATGGCTTGTGGAAGGCCTTGCATTTTAAATGCCAGTTTTATTTTATCTATTGCGACTGAAACATTACGTTAGAGTGACAAAATAGCATAGGTAAATTTTGAAAACTATAAGTAAAATAACAGGTTCCATCTCAGATTAGAGTTCATAAAGTCCCATTCTTGTGTTTGATCTGTTTCCCACTGACATCACTTGGCCTGTGTGGAGGTAAATGAGGTGGTGCAAGACTGGAGCTTAACTGGGAAACTACACTGACCTCAGCCATACTTTAAGAATGTTGATATTTGAAAAAATGAAGTGGAATTTTTTCAATGCTGAACAACTCTTTACAGCAGAATAATCTTTGAGGGCTCTTTGGAAAAGGGTAATATTTTCTTTTTCAACAATATATTAAAAGTCATTACAAGTGAGAAAGGTAATTTGATTAATGGATGATGATAGAATTGTAGTTTCCTTTCTTCTGCACTAGGAAATATTAGATGAATGGTAACTACTGAACTGAGAGAGTTCGTTAATGTGAATAAAAGCATAGCTTTTACCAAGGTTCAGAAATTTATGCAGAAACTATGCCAATGTTCTTTATACCCGCATATAAATATCATCATCTGGGAGGTGATTGTTTTACTGAAAAATGTGTTAGAAGCATCTGCAATACGTTACCATAGCACCTTGACAACTCAAAATAGTTTTCTGATCACAAAGAGCAAAAGTAGCAGAAGAAACTTGTCATAACTTTTCTGCAATTTCCAGACTTATCAGGCAGCTGAAATACTGTGTTTGCAGCGATCGTTTGAGAGACTTTTCTGTACTCATCATTTAAATTTAGGAGAGAAGAGGAAAGCATTAAGTGTTTTAAAATCTTATTCATTAAAATAGCTGATGTGCATACACAACACCATTGTAGTGGCCTTCTTCTGGGTTTTGATGGATTAGAAGTTTGGAAACATAAGGTCTGTGAAATAGTTCAATATTTGCAGAAAGATCTTTATCTGCAGAGCAAAAAGGTATTTTTTTTCTTGTGTAAAAATACACTGCAAACAACCATATATAGGTTGCTCATAAACACCAGACACTTTTGGATTCCACAGCAATATACTTGTTCAGACCTGGAAATGGCAGTCTAACATGGATTAGCAGCCCCAGTAGCGTGTATTATATTAATTCATATGAAATACAGGGAAATAAGGTTACGTACTGTATCTGCTGTTATATGGTTCTCCTGCCAAGTTCATCAGCATTAAAACTGGTGTGAAATTACAAACAAAATCATATAATCACCCCTCTTCCCCTTCCCCCCCTAAAATTTTAAGTGATGAGAAAAACAGTTACAGTCTATCAAAATATTCAAGAAACAGGGCGAGGAAAAGACTATAACATGTAGGTATCTATTCAAAGTAGATGTTTTGACCAAACATGGGATCCCTTAGGGCGGAAAGATAGGTCATGAATTCTTCCTCAGGCACGTAGTTTGCTCTGCAAGGCAAGATTTATGATTTTGTTGTCTGCTCCTTCGACAAGATAATTCCTGTCAACATATCAAGTTTGCGGATGAAGCAAGATCGCAGCTCAAATACTCTGCTCTTCTGCCAGATGAGAGCTGATCCTAGAGCCATAGCTTCTCTGCAAGAGGTATGCGCATACACGCTGCTTCAGTCAAACCAGTGTCAGAACAAACCATGGCCACAGTGGTAATGATGGTGTCCTTTATTTTGTATAAACATACCTACAGACATTCAATAACACTAAGCTCATAACATAAAACTTTGTATAGCAACAAGAACTCCTTCTGATCCCATTTCACGGAGTTTTCAGGGAGGCTACTGCCAAGACAGGGAAGGTGTCTTGAGTGCCTCTGCTCTCCAGTAACTGTGTAGTTCACTTCTCTTAAAGTTGTTGCTCCAGATAAATAGTCACATAAAGAGTTAAGTGATTTCTGGTCCCTACACTCCTTTGCAGATTAATTTCCCACCCGTAAAGGTTGCAATCAAAAATGCAAAATAGATCATTTATACCACAGATGAGGATGAATTTATGCTGAAATATCTAACTGTGAACTACAATAGTAATCTGGTCTCTTCTGTTCATTCTTACATGGAAGCTGTTGACACTGGTCAGAGAGACAGTAAAATGCTGGTGGTGAGAGGCTGGACCCACACTTGATTTGAACAGGCGAGATTAGAGCTGGTGTCCAGGAGAGAAACCAGCATGAACTGAGTGAAAGCCTGCTCTTGCCCAGCTGGGCATACAGAGGCAGGACAGTGTCCTCCGCCAAGGGCTGGACTGGCAGAGCTCATGGCATCCCTGCTTGGATCTTTACAGGTCTGCCAAGTCTTTAGGAGGCAGACATACCTGATAATATCAACAAATATTTCTTAGGAGAGTGTGAGTCAGACCTAAGCCTTTCTCATATGCAAAAAATGACAACACATAGCCTTTCTTAACCCTAATTTTTTTTAAAGGTAAATGCCAAGGTATTCCAGATCTTTATATGCATACACATGTATATACATGCATGCATTTATGTACATGTATTATTCATTTTCTGAACTCTTTTTGCATGTCATCCAGACTGTATGACTAGCAAGCAGCAATGAAAGTATATTCTATTTAGAATGGATTTATATTTCTGTCTTTAAACATGAAATATTTATGTTCTCCTGATGATGTGAGCCCTTGGCCACCTTTGTGCGTGAGGAAAATGTAAGAGATTTGCTGCAGAGATGCAAATTTTTGGACAACATCCTCTCTGGTTATAGCTTTAGCAGTCATGGAAGAACACAACGCACCTAGCGATACCAGCCAGTAAAATGCCAATATTTAACTACATATTCAGAGGTTCTTGTTTTGCTCTATGTTTACATACTTTTCAAATTTCAGAAAAGAAACAGTGTTAAAACTACTGTGATCTGAACATGTTCATACAAGTATTTTAACATCACATGCCTGCCTTGTTTATCCTCTGCTTCATACTCCCCTTCATTCCCATATCCTTTACTTTGAAATATTACTTAAAATCAAATAATAATATTTAGCCTTTAGCTTCAAATGAGATTACTAAAAAGTTTCAAAGGAAGAAAGTATTCCAATTAACTTTCATTTTCACTTTATCTGTTATATTTTGGGTTAGAAAGTTAATTAAAACCTTCTTTCAAAGTCCAAGTGGCATTATCTTGTTCTATTATATATCTTCCAACAATTTAGATTTTTTTAATGCACTCTAAAGCCTTCTTTATAAGGCACATGATGCTAATTAAATAACTGAAATGATGTTTGATAGCAGTAATTTCACTACTGATTATAACCAAACAAACTCACTTTCCATTAGGTTGGCCAATAAATCTAAGTAAATCAAGAAAGAAAAAGAACATACACTTTCCTGAACATTTAGTTATTTAATCCATATTTATTTAGGCCTTTTACTTCCAGTGTGACCAATACCTAATTGTCACTTCACACTTATGATAATAATTATCTACCTACTAACAACTTCATATCAATCTGTCATCAGCTTTCCCCTGTCAGTTGAGCAGAATTATTTTTGCATAGGGGTTTCAACAGGAATATAAATGTTAGATGCGAAGACAGACTTAGCTGTGCTTCGCATTGAAAGAATGAACCTCTAACTGCTTAACATTGACACCAACTTCAGAAAACGTGTTGGTTTCCCAGGATTTTTACCCCCAAATTGGCACATTAGATGCCTCAAGAGGGAATGAAATGGCTCTCAAATAGAAAGAGAAGGTGTGCAGAATTTACTCCTGGGAAGTGCTGAGTCCAGCAGAGACAGTCCACCTTTCTCCAGAAATTATCTGCCGTACCTCATGTCACAGGGAACACAGAGATGCACCTGTAGGGTAGAGTTATAGATACCTTCTTCTTAAAACGAGATTACTTTTTGCTTTTAGGAGATCACTAGAGAAAAGACTGTCTCTGCTCATCGTCATTGCTGGTTGTTTCTACACATTGGCCACATGACTGGAGAACATAAGGCAGCAAGATAAACTTAATGTTTCACTGCTTTACCCCAAACCATTACTTCTTATTGTGTTCTGAGAAGAACCTAGTTTTAAGCCATTACAGTGCCTATGAGGATGGAAGGGGAAAGACAAACAGGAAAAATACGTTAAACTAAGATATGAACTTATACAAAACTATGGGGAAGGCTCCAAATACATTTTCAGTGAAATCCTTGGTGTCCCTGGGTGATGGAGCATCTCTGAAACATGTGATTTTTTTTTCTGCAGTAATGCAGACATTCTAATTTGTGTGGTGAATTTTAAATATAATTTGACATTTTAGAACATTACTACAATTGTACATCTTTTTTTTTTTTTTTTTATTTTTTTTTTTAAACATTGTGTTAAATGCACATTAACTATTGTTCCTAGATGAACTGACCTTTGACAAGATTTGGACTTCAGGTGATTCTTTCTGGGACAAATAGAGTTTAATCTTACACTAAGCTCTCAGTCCGAACACCTGTCTGTTGGAATGGGAAAGAGCTAGTAACTTAGGAAAAAAGGTTTTATGAGAGAGTAGATGGCCTAATTACAGGGGAAAAGTGTGAGAAAGAGGCAGGGGTGGAAAAAAGTTTGCAGGACTGTTCCCTTGTGAAGCTGAGATACTGAATCTGATGACTTTTAAGAAAGAAAGAAGCTAGAATGGAATCTGCTAGGATGTGTTAGTATGGAACTGAGATTGGGGGAAAAGACAATTCCAGGGTAGAAGACGATATCCAGTTTAGTCTTCTACTTTGTCTTTGGTCACTGGTTGCCTGTGAGGGTACTACCTGCAACCTACCCACAAAATAATCCTTGGGTGAAATGTATTAGCAGAGGGGTGGCTATAGATGTCTTCACTAGTCTTTTTTACAGCTTCATGTTTTGTGGTACAGAAGAGATACTGTTTTCCTTAGTTCCTTTATTGTGAAGGACTCACAATAGCTGTGAGTCTGGGCCAAAACCAGGGAAACTGAGGCATGAAGTGATGATCAATTCAGGTAGGTGAGTTGCTCTCATTGTTGTTTCTCAGAACAGTCTTCTAATGTACATGGCTTATTGTTCAACTTTTTATAGAGTGGTAAATCAGGTTAGTCCTTAACTGTGTGGTTAATGAGGCTCATCTTAGTGAACCTGTGATAGAGGTTAGAATGGGATCAAGGGGGTCTGATTACTATTTCCCTCTTCTTCAATAAACATTTAGTTGGCAGAAATGTTAAGGAAATCATAACTTTAATCTCTTTAATCCATTCGTTAGAAAACAAAGGCATGAATTTAGCAAGGTAAACCGGCAGCTTTTTAGCAAGTGATATTGAAAGCTGAAGCTGGCCACATCTTAAGCAGAAGGAAAATCTGACTGAATGACAGCATGTTTTCCAAAATAGTATAAAACCTGTATTTTGATACATAGGCTGCTTCATTATAAGCAGCAAAATCCAGAAATGATGAACTACAACTGAGTGAAACAGGGCAGAATAAGATAATTTTAAAGTCACAAACAGGTGGGGGTTTTTTTTAGATCTAAAAAAATGTAGCTTGCATATGTTGGTGTAGAAATACCAAATTGAACTTTAGCAGCAGTCACAGATAAAAGAAGGGGTGCAATAGATACTTTCTACTCCTGAGTAATATCCCCAGATTAACTGCTGTAAGGAGGTTTTATGATTCATGATCTGTAACACTGTCTTTAAAATGGTTGTGTTAAAGCTAATGTTGTCAAATCAATCCTGTAAAAAGGCAAAGGTAAAGAACAGATACTTGAACTGTCAATCTAACATTCTTGCATTTAATCTACTTGTATGTTACTGTTCATATTGTAAACTGTAACTTGGGCTTTCTGGTAATCTTAGCTAATGAGGAGGCAAGCAATGACTCCATTGAGTTTAAAAGACTGCAAGAGGATTATTCCTATCCTTATTCCTGCTAAAAATTTCCTTGGAATTTTGGTTATCTGCTGCCTGTTAAAGGAATTCTTATGAATAGTAAGATTTCTAATGACAATTCTCCAGCCAGCACTTATCAACAGGAGAAAAATTATTTGTCTAGTTCTAATAAGTGTAGTATACTTTAAAAGAAAATACTGAGGACTTCAGAACTGCCTTGTATGTTCTTGTATGTCATTTTCACGATCTAATAGAAACACTTGGAAACAAAGCATCCTGATTGTACAGGATAACTTTGTCAGATATCTTGGCCACTTTCCTCTTCCCAGTGCAGTGACATCAAGGAAATAACATTGCTCTTGGAGAGTCTGTGTTCTTTGAAGAGTTTGTGGCCTGGAATAGAACTGTGCACCTAAGCAACAACTAATAGCAGTGAATGATGAAAACATTTTACATAACTTAAAAACAAATTGAATTGGAAAAGGATATGAACTAATGCTGCACAGGAGAAGACGGTGGAGAAAAGGAAATTGTGTAGACAAAAATCAAAGCTTACATAAAAGCTCAATACTGGGTCAGGCTAAAGGTCTGTCTAGTTCAGTGTCATATCTCCGGTCCTGGATAGTACTAAGTTCTTAAGAAAGTATACACTTAAACCAGGCACGTTGGGAGTATTTAATGTATGGATTTGTCTTCTTAACTTTAAACAGCTAGTAGTGTAATACCTTTATAAATGAGAAGTCAAAAATACTCGGCAGCTACCAAGGGACTCAACCTGTACCATTCTAAACCTTTGAATCTTTTCATACTGTTTACTACAGCATTTTGTGAAGGCCATGTATTTCCCAAAAATAATTATATGCTTGTGTGAAAGCTTATTCACTCAAAGGTTTTCATAAAAGACCATGGTGAAAACTCCTTTATAAGTCAGATCTTCCATGATTTGTTTAAGCCTGTGCTATGTGGGTGCTTCAAAAGCTTTACCAGAAATTTGAGTTGCAAATCCAGCATTGTTATCAGAGGGATATATTTTTACTCAATTTGCATAGACTCCAGTTATTCGTAACACACTGATAGTTTATGTTTCATTTACATCTACTAGTTTGCCTAGGGATGTCAAGGTTTAAGTTAAAAGACATTTGCCCCTTTACATTTGCCCCCTCTATTATTTCGGTAACAGCACAGGCTCTGTGTGTGTGCTTTTCAAGGTACTAGACTGTCTCTGCCCCACACTTTCTGGCTTCTCTGATATTTTACTCAGGAAAATCTTCAACATTTTGTAAGTGCATTTGTTTTAAAATTTCGAAAAGCATATTCATCATTTGAGTAAGTTGCAATGCAATCAGTTATTTGAAAATATTTTCATTGGTCTTGACATTGAACCTCACCGAGGAAGGTACAACTGATAGTACCATATCATGCAGAGTACTTCCATTCACAGTTTGTGATCTTTCTTGCCAAACTCACTGGTGTGGCCTTTGTCCAGTATTAGAGAAATATACTGGAATAGTATCAGGATTGCTTGAAAACCTCTTCAGAGGTTTGCCTATTCAGGATTCACTTGAGTATTTTCCTGTGAGACATATAGGCAGCGTAACTGACTATGTGATGCTGACCCCTGGCTGCTCTGCACTGTCCTTCAAGCAGATAAATGACTTTTTGCATTGGTCCATAATGGGTGACATTTTGTAGGACAATAGCTGTTTGCTAGCTTACAGAAACAACTTCTAGCAAAATGTGTTGAACAATCTGTTATAATTTTACACAGTGATGTGCTTAGGAGTCATGTTCAACCAAAAGTATTGAGTGGGGTCTTTTTCTACTAGGTCTGGTGGCACAGTAAAAAATTCTGAACTATCCCATTTCAGGACAAATAGTTGCAGCCCTAGAAGTAGTGACAATAAATGCTGTGAGATCTATCAGATATATGACTTAGTGCACTTGTGAATCAAGTATTTATGTGGTATAAAGTGTTAGAAGAACTTAAGTAAATGAGAAACATTTTATTCCATTGAATTCCTTTACACAGTTGCATTCCAAGTACCCAGCTGTCTTATGGATTAATTCTCTCCTAGACCCTCCAGAAGTCTATGCACATAATCCATGGCTGACTATTGTTGAACATGGGGGAAGAGTAGAGCTGGGTGAAAAGAGTAAAAACTACTTTAAAAAGCCATTAAAAAAGGATGTCTCAGCCACAAAATGTGTTCACTTTAAAGCATTAGTAGTTGTTCATTTAAATTATTGTTTCATGCTTGCTGGCAGATATTAAAAAGTCATATAATGCAACACAATGTTTACGTTTTCAATTATTTTCTGGATTCAAAATGCCTTTGAAAACTCTACTAGTGTTTTGTAGGTAAAGTTCCCTGTTTTCATTCTTTTCCTTGCATTTCCATAGGAAGGTGAGAAGAGTAGTGTCAGGACTGTGTTCATCCAGCAGTCTGTTCTCAGATGTTTGTGATGAAAAGATTAAAATATACTGTGGAATTCAAACATTGTTTTCATACAATAAAAGCATTATCTCAGCTACCCCAAAATATAAACTATCTTCTCCTGTTGGTAGAATGTAGGATAATGGTGATGACAGTTGTACACATGATAGCGAAAATGTTCTTCATATAGTCATATGTAGTAATTTTAAAAAGAAAACAATCACCTTATTTTTACCTGGTTTGAGACAGAAATAGCATGAAACAAAATCCAATGCATGTGACTCTCTAAGCTGCCACTGCAGTAACTGTTGCATTTACCAAACAGTTCAATGGGAGGTTAAGTCTTCAGTGGAGCTACTCTTGCTTATACCAGGTGGCCCAGCCTAATGTGGTGAATTTAAGATATGAAGAAGAATAAACCACAAAAATACCAGCATAGTTGATGTAAAACTAGAAAGCAACACAAAAACTGAATAGTGCACCTTACTTATAAAGGCTGGCAGCTGTTGGAACAGTAAGGACAAGGCTTCTAAGAGCTTTCCAACAGGAGACATTCAGGCAGTCTCTTCACTTAGGGATGTAATTTTATACTGGATGCAGGTGCCCAGGTTCTGTCACGGATCTGTAGATGTTGTCCCCACGAGAAGAGACCAAGGCTGCCCCGTGCTGTATACAACTGGTCTGAGCTAGCTCCAAATAACCCACCACAGGGCATGGCTGAGCCCTGCAGCCACGATGGCAGTGCCTCAGGGAAAGCCTGGGTAAGGGAGGACAAAACGCTGCCCAAAATTGAGAAGCAAGGGAAACAGCGTGAGAAACAACCCTGGGAGCATTGAAGGGAGAAGGGGCAAAGAGAGGAGATGCTCCAGGTGCCAGAGCAGAAATTCACCTACAGCTCATGGAAGACCGTAGTGGAGCAGGTGGATAAGCCCTGAAGGAACTGAGGACATAGAGGACCCATGGTAGAGCAGGTTTACCCTGAAGTACTGCAGCCTATTGGAAAGACACACCATGGAGTAAGGGAAGAGTGTGAGGAGGAAGAAGCAGCAGAGAGGAGCAGTTATGAAGTGACCACAATCCCCCATTACTCGTCTACTTGTGCCACTCAGGGTGACGGATGATGTAGAGGAGCTGGGAATGAAGGAGTGAAGTTGAGAGCCTGGGAGAGAGGGGTGAGGTGGGGGGAAGGTAATACATCAATTTGTCTTGATCTCTCACTGTCCAAATCTATTTTAATTGGCAATAAGTTAAATTAATATTCCCCAAATCAAGTCTGTTTTGCTTGTGATGGTAACTCATAAGCAATCTCCCTGTCCTTATCTTGACCCAAGAGCCTTTTCCTCTTATTTTCTCCCCCTTTCATGAGGGAGGAAGAGGGGAGTGAGAGAGTGGCTGGGTGGGCATCTGGAAGCCAGCCAAAGTCAGCTCACTACAAACTTTACCAGCTTGTTATATCACAGAAGACAGAGGAAGGCACACTGGATGGACTGGTCCCTTCTGAGTTCTGAGCCTTTCTTTTGGTGATGAAGAAATGTGGACTTATAAGATAGGGCTTTCTTCATCATCTTACTTTTTTAAAGTGGGGCTTTTTTTGTGTTTTGTTGTTGTTTTTGTTTTGTTTTTATTTGTTTGGTTGGTTGGTTTTTAAGATATGCTATAGCACGTTAGCCCTTGGTGTGAAAAATGAAAGAAGACAGGGAAATTAGGAGTTTTTTGTTGCCGTTTGGTTGTTTCAGAGCTGCTTAATCAAAGAATTAATTTTTAGTTCTTTCTGTCTGTCAGCTAAAGCCCAGAGTCTGTTTTGGCAACTGAAGGTGATTACTATTAGTAGTGATGCCACTGTAAACCACATAGGAAAGAAAAATGTTCCAAAGTCTCAAAAGCGTCCTGATGTAAAATCTTTTACTACCTTTTCGTTTTCACTTTCCATGTGCTCCAAGGAAGTATCTGCATCAAGGTAAGAAGTTTTGGGAAGCTCACTGTAGGCCCTGAAAGGTGTTATCCACATTATAATATTATGCTCTTTCATAACTCTGACTTGGAAATTGAGAAACTACCTCTCAGTGAAAGCCAGTAGGATATGACTTTAAAATTATTTTGATGCCAGTATTGCAAGATTTTAATGAAAAATAAGTTACAACAAACTCAAAATGTATTAAAATGTGAGCTGTTCTTCTGAAAATTGTTTTTCATTCTTCCATGTTAATGTCAACATATTCAGTTTAAAAAGTTAATGCTTCTGATAGAAATCCTCAGCTTCTCCCTAATTCCCTTAAGAAACATTGACTTGGAAGCAGTCAACCTAAGAGAGCAAGTTATTTGTATGCCAAAAACTTTTTTGGCACTGACAAAGCTAACTCACTCCTCTGTTGCAACATTTCCCTTCTAAATGCCAGTTGCAGACTGTCACGGGGCTTGTGCAGTTCAAGCAACCTTCTGTGATGTCTTTTTTATAAGCAGTGCTCCCACTCAGGTTCTCTTCCGCACTGTAATCACCATGGGTCTTTGGAGAGATGACTGAAGCACAGTTGTCCTCTTGCCAAGGCTATGGATGAACCTGACTCAATTATGCACTGAATTCTGAGTCTGTTCTGTCACATTTGCTGCTGCTTTGAAAGAGGCTTCAAGTTTAGAGATGTTAGGGAGAACACCAGGGTTCATAAAGTCTCAGCAAAAGACCAAATTGTGTCTTGATGTGTAGGTATGTTCTCTCTCATGAGTTACTGTCGTTGTGAGGTGAACACCATTAAATACAAGTGTAATAATAAGAAAAATGGCAGGAAAAGCTGCCGGGAAATTGAATACATCAGTTGTCATGCAAACAAAAGAAACAGAGAAGTCTTGCATATCACATTTTCATCCTCCTCTGAGAGCTTAGCTCTTTATCTTTCATGTCCTTGTTTTCTTTCCCAAGTTACACAGTCTCTGTATCTACCTAATTGTGGATCAAGGTCTTAGAACCACAGTAGAGAGAGGAGCTGTTCTTAACCTAATGTAGATGCGATTATGTACAGGTCTGCCAGACACAGACCTCTCGGTGCTGCTTATATCTGATGTGTACAATTCTGTGTTACATGACATGAGTGAGTCAGCAGCTGTGAAGGCCTTGGGTCATATCACTTCTGTCTTTGCCCCTTGCTGTTCCACCCTCCCTACCCTTGCATCTGCAAAGGCTGGGACCTCCTCTTTCTCTGTGCTTGTGCCAGAAAACCTTAGAAAGTGAGACGATTGATTTGCCAAGAACACCACCACAAACTACAAAAAACTAGTTTAATTTCATGCACGATCAGGTGAAAAATTGTTGCATGTAACATCAAAACCTTGATGTTACTCAACTTTATATAGTTCCTTAGCTAAGGGATGCATTGCATTTGGAGAATGGAGTGGGCAAGGTGGTTTGAAAGACAACCAGAGATGAAGTTAAATAATTCTTGATAAAAGCAAACAATAGACAACAGATGGTGAAAACAATTCTGATGGCTGAATAAGATTAATAATTGTTAAACATATGTAAATGACATATCATAGAGCAAGTTTAATGTATAAAATAATAACAAAACCCCTTTTAACTGCACACAACTCAGTTAAATTTTTAACATCTATCTTTTTGTAAAAAAATATTCTAACTCTGATGCCTTTGGAGTTAATTAGAAGAGTTATAATACTTCGAAAACATGCCGTATGCATTAAAACAGTAGTTCTAGTCCTGTCCGAAACAGGATTGAAAATCCTATCAGAAAGTTTGTTTTCTTAGAAACTCCAGACCTTCTTTACAGACCGACAATATGTTTATATTCTTTAGTTAGGATAAGATTCAGATAAGAACCCAGTTTGAGATACTGCTTCTGACAGAACTGATGTTTTGCAACTTGCGCATTTCTGAAATGCTTTCTATGAAGATCCCCAAAGAAGGCTTTTTTACGTATGGGTATAATGTTTCTGTGTGAATGTTTGCGACCTTTTTCTTAGGTAAAATGATACTTTTTAAAATAGATTTTCTAAAAATCACTTCAGAATGAAACAAAAAAATTAATTTTTTTTTTTAAAAAA
>WEIS01075497.1:4654-38417 GCA_013389965.1 Todus mexicanus | reverse complement strand
TTTTTTTCTCTTTCAAATCAGAGTTTAAGAAATTGCACTGTGCTTATGGTATCTTAGCGAAATTAATACTTACGGTATTTGCAGGATGTGTCACCTCTCGCTTCACTATAACGAAGCTTACAGAACACATATCCAGTGGAATAGCTCTTTTTTGGGCCACAGACCAAAGTTTGTAGGTGATGATGGTGAGACCCTGGAACAGGTTGCCCAGGCAACTTACGGATGCTCCATCCCTGGATATGTTCAAATCCAGGTTGGATGGGGCTTTGAGCAACCTGCTCTAGCAGGAGGTGTCCCTGCCTGTGGTAGGGGGGTTGGAACTGGGTGATCTTTAAGCTCCCTTCCAACCCAAACCACTCTGTGATTGTTGCAAGTGCAGAAATACCTTCATGGAGACACTAGGGTTGTTCAGCTGGTCCTAAATAGGCAGTGGAGTATAAGGCTTCATCTTCCTCAACAGCTCATTTTTGTGGAGGCAGATCTTCCTCTGGAGTGGTTTTGTTTGGCTTGCGTTTTTAGAGGCATGTAGGGCACGTAGCTTGTGAAATTTCTGAGAAACCTGAGATGTTAGGTGCAGCTCTCCTCAAGATGAATTGCATGTCCTCAGGCTGAGTGTTATAGCAAAGCAGCAGAACTACGAATGCAGCGCGAATCTTCTAAAAGCGAGCAAGAAGAAAGGAGTGAGCCCATCTGCTGTGAAGTATTGAGGTAACTAGGCTTGACACGCTTAAAAAATTGCACTAGAAAAAAAAAATGGAGAATGAGATGAATGAGGACTCTGAAATCAGTTGTACTCTCCCGTTCCTGCTCTGACTGTTGGAACTGGTAATTGAATTACAGACCAAACTCCACGAATCCCAGTTATCTGTACTGTAAAGAGAAAGTTGGAGTTTATGAATATAATTTCCTCCGCAGATTGGTACTCACCTATTCAGTCATGGTCATCGCGTTCCTCTGAAATGTTCAATTAATAGAAACATTTCCCTACATCTCTGGTATGCTAATTCCTCCCTTCCAACAGCTCCGGCAGGAAGACCTACCATTGATTTTCTTCCTTGTATTGTCTCTGAGTTTCTCGGGCTATAAAATCAATCCATTTTTGCCTCTACTGGAATTGCACAACTATCTAAGAAGTTCATTTCTGCATGTTCAAGTCCAAAACTTCGTTTGACTCACTAGCAAAGTCTTATGTTGTGCTCCATTCTTTGAGCAAGAAGAGAAGATAAATTAATACCCCACCGGGCTGTGTTTGCAGTAGTTTTCTGACGTTTGCTTAAGGCTGAATTTTTCTCCATATAAATTACTGAAGTGATAGCATGTGTAAAACCAAGAACAAATAATATTAATGAAGCATAAGTTCTCAGCTTGTCTCTGGAAATGAATTATTAAAAGCGCCTAAGAAAGTGATTTTAGAGGCCATGACTAATTTAGTTTTTGTTATTTTTATATGAATCACTCATGAATCTATTGTAAAACAAAAAAAATATCAGAGACGTTTGATTAGTAGGAAGAAATCATTTTCAGAGTGATAGCCATTGTTGTAGGTTTTGCATAATAATCATCTCATTAAGCGCTTGGGTACTTTTTGTTTAAAAATCCTGTAAATATTATCAGAGAGAGATTCCTACAACTCAGAGCATCAGGCAAGCTTTTTGAACTTGAACTAGTTTATATATTTTTGTTGTTCTGCTGGTTACTATGAAATCATGGTGGTGTTTTTCTTCACCTAGTGGAAAACCAGTGACACCAGCTAGCTCCAGTGCTGGGACTGGTGGTGTTAGTAGACTTCCCTGGGCTTGGAGGAGAGGAACGAAAGGGAGAGGCCTAGAAGTGAATTTTAAAATTATTATTATGGTGATTGTTGTTATTATTATGCAGGAAGAAATCCCAACAACCAGTGGTATTCTAACAGAAGAAACCTCTTGGGAATCTCCATTCCCACTGACGTTATTTCAGCTATAGACACTTAAGTCAGCATGATGTAGGGATATTGACCATCCTTGGGACTCACCCCAATGTATATTAGGAGATTCCAAACCTACCTAGGGGGGGTTAATTCACTTTGTGAATTTAAAATCACCTGGGCTGGGCAGCAGCTGCTGCCCCAGCAGTTTGTAGCCCGTAGTCGCTGTACCATGGCGTGATAAGTGCTGGTGTTTGCTGATAGCCAGGGAGATGGAGAGCTCATCTAGGTTTGTGTCACTGGTGCTTGTTTTTCTCTTCCTTCTTCCTATTTATAGCTACAAGGCAAGTATTTTTATTTCTCGAGTTCCTGGAAGCTATCCTAAAGCATACGAAGCCTGAATCTACTCTGTGCTAATTCCTCTTCAAAATTCCTGGAAAACAAGAAACTTAGCCAAAAATTGAGAGGGTTTTCAATATGTTTGCATTCTGCATTGGAACAACCCCAAGGAGTGTTAGAAAGCTTCATGAAAAAAAGCATCTGAAAGGGGCAAAAGAGGTGGGTGACCGATGCCCTGCTCCCTCCAGCATTGCCCTGGGTCACCGTGGGGCTCGCTCTGCGCCGGCTGCATCCCGAGGTGTCGGAGCAGGAGATGGGTGGCTTTGCAATCACAAATTGGATTTCACTGGAGAAAGAACCTGAGGGAGATTTACAAGCACTATACAATGTTTTACTCATTTCTAAGCGCGGCGTCTCTGAGTCACGGCAGATTGCATGACCAAGGAGCACGTTAGAAGGGAGGAATGGGATAAATAAACATGAAAAATCTTCTGTTTGGAGAGACCGATGCCTTGGGTAATCAGTAGTGATGGGAAGGAAATACAATACAAAAAAAACCACAACGGTACAGATCCGTTTTCTAGGGTCTGCTTTCTTATTTTTTTGAAATTGACTGTGTGCAGTAGCAAATTTTATTTTGTTTTTTTAGGTTACTGAGCTGTTATCAATTTAAAATGCAGGGTCATGTGCTTTTTAATCGTGAAAAGTTAAAACGTATTCAGAGGTCGCTTAATCAGTCCTTTATTTGAAGCGTATCTGCAAGACATTAAAGAAGCTCATGAAGGGCAGAGAACTTTTTATTGGAAGAAGAGAGAGAAAATATGAGACAAGCTGCTGGAGAAGTCAATTTATCATCTGCCACTAGTCGACCTTATCAATTATGAGAAATTAGAAGCATAGCTGGCTGAATTACTTTTTAACCTGAATGTGTAATGTTATTTTATAATGAAATTCCTGAAACCGCGGTGATGAACACCCCATCCTTATCTGGCTGCTTTGATGCAAAGCTCATCAGTTTGCGGGGTTCAAATGGTTTCTGCCTCTACTTTTATCACTTATATTTCTTCCTCTTTACCAGAAAATCCATGTTTAGCGGTAAATGAGGAAACCCATGTCTCAGAAGTTCACTTGTTTGCCTTTCTCCTGGTTGCCTGTCCTTTTTCATGAGATGATACCCAAAAATGTCTTCTCAGTTCACTGTTGGGCATTGCTGGGGGTAGGAGCAGGGGGGTCCCAACTCCCTGGTGGTTCAGCACCTCCTGAGGCTGCTGGACAGCCTTGAGATCTCTGCTTTGAACACGGGATAGTTTTAAGGAGAGAAGAATTAGGTTTCCTCACTTTGACAGATGCTTATGGTTCCCTCTGACTGCTTTCAGGCTCCTGGTGGCTTGCTAACCTGGGTTTGCAAGCAAAAGCTGTCTGAAAAAGGGAAAAGCACATGAAATGAAGTGGTTTTTCCTGCCTTTTTCCAGCATGAATTCTTCCCATTCCCTCTGCCCAGCCCATCCTCTCCACTGCCAGTTGTCCCAGCAAGCTTACCTGTGTGTGTTTGGATGGAGGTATGGAGCTCAGAACCTAAGTCTCAAAATGTTCTGTGCTAAACAGTTCCTGAGAATTTTGTTCAAGGAGCTCCCACTTGCCTGAAGGACATTTTTGAGACCTCCTTGACCTGCAGTTCCTTCTCAGCTATGGTGTTACACCCCGTCAAGGGCCACTTCTGAGCAAACCAATCCAGCAGCCACAGCATCAGTGTTAATTTACACTCTGGTTAATACACTGGCTGTGACATGAGATGCACCAGAGCAGCTCCTAAAAGCTCCCAGAGAAAGGGACTTTGTCTGGGATGAGTGCAGGGTGTAGAGTTCAAGGCTATTAAGGAATCAAAAGACTCATCATTTCCTAATGCTCTAGGGCTTGGGTATTTTACAGCACTTCCAAATATACCCTGATAAAATACGCACGGAAAGTGCTTGTGCATAAGAATACGTGTATATATATAAAGTGTAACTGAAATCCTAATGTACTAATTATATCCACAGGGAAACACAAGGAGAAACCGTGAGCTGCAGTAAACATACGGAAAGAGTCGTTAATTGGTTGGAGAAACCAGTATTCTTTTTGTAGCAACAAAAGCTTCAGTATTGAACCTAAATTTCCTAATCGCTTTTTCCTCCCCACATCTAATACCGGTCATTCTTAATAACGTTGTAATCTGATGTGATTCTAGTACAGGGCAGATAATTTCCTTCTACGCCTGACATAAATGGTACGACGTTAACCTAAATCGTCTTCGGTAACCTTCTTTAAGTGCTGGGAGTCAACAAATAGTTTTTTGAAGTCCTAAACCATGCTTTTACTGATATAAGCTTCTCTTTACAAGAAAAAATGCATTTGGAGAAGAGGAGAATAATACTATAATCTTGCATCAGTTTGTTTTTCCAAGGGTCTTTACTTAGATTAATACATTTGTATGCATTGGACAAAACCGATTGTCCATAAAAAGACAATTACAGGGCACAAACCAAGCATCGATAATATTTTTTTCTGAGATATCTTAAAGGAAGCGACATACTTAAAACGGAGAAAATTTTATTGTCCTGTTTTTCCGCAACTCCTTATAAATCATCCCATAAAAGTAGCCATCCTGCTTTTATTGATTGAAACTCGGGTTGAGTTGCTTTGGGATTAACTTTAAAAACTGTTATCAAGTCCCTTCCACTGCCAAGCACTTTCCCCATCTCATGCAGATAGCACTTGAACAAGGCTGATATCTTTTCTATTTGCAGTCACTCAGGCATCTGTGCTTTCCGGCAGGAAGGATCGAGCTGACCAGAAAAGAGGCAAATGCTTGAAATGGGAATTTTTGAGTAGATATTTGTACTAATGTGTTGGGTAGTTTAACTCTCTTATCCCGTAGTGTAGGTGCCAAATCTGCCTGACAGCTGAGGTGACGATAACATCTGAGACGCCTTTCATTGAACCACAGAATGGTTTGGGCTGGAAGGGACCTTAAAGATCACCCAGTTCCAACCCCCCTGCCATGGGCAGGGCCACCACCCACTAGACCAGGTTGCTCAAGGCCCCAACCAACCTGAACTTGAACACTTCCAGTCACAGAACATCCACAACTTCCCTGGGCAACCTGTTCCTGTGAATGTCAGAGTCATCTATGGATTCACTCTTTATAATTGTTGAGGTGTTTGCACATTGGGGCAGCACATGCCTATGGGTAGCAGATAGAGCCTGGGTGGTCACCTCTGTCCCCTCCCAGGCCAAGCTCTGTGCTTTGGGAAGGGTTGTTGTCCTGCCTAGAAATCCTCTGTATTTCTCAGCGCTTACTCTCAATCTGCCTTGTAACATATCTTAAAACTAGGCAAGTTCCCAAACTTCCCTCCTCCCCCACCACTGCTGGCCTGCCACTGAGAAGAGAGGCATGAAGACATTTCTCTGGTGCCAGACAGAAGGGATTGGAGAAGCTTCAAGAGCCAGCAGAAGTAGTGCCAGATCAATCCCGTACCGCAAGAGATGGGCTACTTTGTACTTTCCTTTAAGACTGCCAGCTGGCATTGCAAGTCTGCCTCAGAATCACAGCTTCCTTCAAAAAATGTTTGAAGTGTCGTGGCTGGAAAGGAGAACTTCAAACTGTAAAGCAGATGCACCCTGAAGAGGCAGGAAATGTGAGATACAAGGAGCCCCAAGTGGGTTTTGGTTTAGGAAGCAGCCCATCCGATGATCAAACAACTCCTGCTCGTCATTTCTGAGCACCTGGCGGGGGGTTGGCAGGAACAGCACAGACGAGGATGATTCCATGTAGTGCTGGACCTGCCTTGAGTGCGGCAGGGAAAGGGGAGCAGTGGATCACAAAGAAATTGGGACCCAAGTTGTTGATTCCCAACCAGCAGAACAAATTTGCGTTCCTGTTTTATGCTGTAGACCCTGGTAGGTTCAATTAGGTTGTGCTGGAAGTCCCTGGCTGTGAGTTTCCATCACACCACACTATGGTGCTGAGCTTTTGTTCCACTGCTGGTGGCTGTGCAGGACAAGGGTGGCAGCAGGCACAGCTCTGTGTAGCGGTATTCCCCGTACATCCCTGGGCTGCAGGCTGGCTTTCCACTTACACTTTGGAGAATTGAAACAAAGTCCTTGGGTTTCCATGTGCAAAACTACTCTTCAACGCTCACCCTATTGCACCAGCTTTGTGCCACCCTAATAACAAGTTGAATTTTAACATCCTTCTGCAAGGAGTTTAGCTCAGCAGAGAACCGTAGACAGGTTTGGGTCTGAGGGGACCTTTCAAGGTCATCCAGTCCAAGCCCCCTGCAGGGAGCAGGTTGCTCAGAGCCCCCAACAACCTCCCCTGCAATGGGGACAGGGATGGGGCAGCCACCACCTCTCGGGGCAACCTGGGCCAGGCTCTCACCACCCTCAGCAGCAAAAGTTTCTTCCTTCTCTCTAGTCTGAATCTCCCTCTTTCAGTTCCTGCTCATCCCCCCTTGTCCTGTCCCCACAGGCCCTGCTCCAAAGTCTGTCCCCATCTTTCTGACAGGCCCTTTAAGTACTGCAAGGCCCCCAGAAGGTCTCCCTGGAGCCTTCTCCTCTCCAGCCTGAACAACCTCAACATGCTTCATACATGGAGCTAATTAAAGAAAAGACCTTCTTTTAAGCTCGTGTATCTTTCTGGGTTTGCATAAAAGCACAAAGATTCTGAAACTGCAGAAGACTGAACGTTGATGGAGTAACAAGAGAAGCTGCTTCGTACACCCATCCGTGCTATGGTTCCGTTCGCTATAATTTGAAATGAATTCCTAAGCGGGGCACAGTCCAACACATTCAAGTGCTAAAACTCTTCTAACTCATATTCTTCCCATCTACAATCAAAAATTGTGGTAATGCAAGAGCAGGCCTGGGAAGATGAAGGGGATAAAGGAAGATATTTGTCAGGCACTTAGAGATCAAAACAAGTTTCTTTGAGATAATGCTTTTTGTCTTCTTCCTTGTCTCCTGCCTGGGATATTGTCTGAGATAAGTGACAAACTGTTCCACTTCCTCCTCATCAAGCCTCAAGGTTACTGTGCATTTTCTAAGAACCGGCACAGAGATGGGAAACCTCAACCCCCTCTAGAAGTTAGCATTTTATGCCTCAGAGGTTAATGGGCAAATATTAAGTTCCCCTATAAATTAAACAGCTGGAGATTGCCATCTTCTTTTTTTTTTCTTCTGTGCAAAGAGCACCTTGTTAGCAACCAGCACAAAAGTTCACGTTCTCAGATGAGTTACTTTTCTTCCTCCTAAATTGCTGCTCATTTTCTCCCTGCGTGTTGATTTATGCACTTGAAAACTTACTGCTCGAAATTCCAGCTGTGTTCCCAAGCTGCGGTGCTATCAAAACCACTGAACGGGTAGCATCCCTTCATGTGGTGGGGGTTTAAAGTATTTTTTGGTGAAATAATAAGGTACCTTTCCTGTTTTTTGTTCCCTGCAGGATTTTGGAGAAGACGATTCCCTCTACATCACCAAGGTAACAACTATTCACATGGGCAATTACACCTGTCATGCCTACGGCTATGAAGAGCTGTATCAGACCCACATCCTTCAGGTGAATGGTTAGTAAATGACGTATATGACAATCCACGTTAACGTTCCCGTGAGCAAAGTCGCATGTTAATCTCGCTCTCAGAGAGGTGAAAAGCCCCGCACCAAAATTGCCTGTGTCCAGGCGTGAGTGCAGCTTGGGGCTCACTCAATTGTGGAATCGAAAAGGAGGGTAGCAAGGGGGAACATATGTAATTCCCTGGGCTTCAGCAGGTATCCTGACTGTAAAACAAGCTGTCAGGAACATTTCCGTCGAGCTAAGAGCCATGTTTCAAAGCATCTCTTAGACTAATTACCACTTTTGTCAACAGAAGTGTCGCTTCAATGATTTCTCCTTCCAGAAAATCATTTCTGTTGCCTGAAATCGCCCAGGATATTTAAGTAAACACAGCACAGTGCTTCTGAAACCAGCTATCTACCTCCCAGCTACATATCAGATTATTACCTGCTTGTAGTCAGCTTGGTTTGCTCAGGTCTCTTTACATGGGCTGGAGACGTGGCCCACTGGGTTGCAAAATGAGGGCAAACATTTTACAGGTGAGAGAACGACACGGGCCATATTCCAGCATTCTCGTTCATCTCCATCCCCTGGACTGCATTTGCACCTGGTGGAGCTTATATTCAGGAGTTTGCTATCTTTCTTCTGACCTCAAACTCAGTCAGCCACATTTACTTTAAAATTACACGAGCTTAAACCGTCATTTCATCGAGGGACTAGCCCGTCGAGTATCCGCCTCCCCAGCAGCATCAACCTTGTCCAACTTGAAACCCATTAAACACGTGCTGGTATGACCAGTAGGATCTCCAGAACAGGAGACAGAGTAACCCAGTGCTCACTGTGGGAAGATTTTGATGTACTCTGATACGGAAGGATTTAGTTTTGCAGGAAAATTCAGTTAACTTTACTACAGTGGGGAAATTTACTACGTTATTCTTTGTTATAAGGAAAACTAGTGTTTAGCGCTTTCTCTGGATGTGCGGAGACCTCTGCCAAGGAGAGATTTCAATGGGTAGGGGCAGATAGTCACACACAGCTTAACAAAGGGAGGCTGACATGAAGAAAACCAGTAAAAATGGAGTTTTCTGCACTTTCCGAAGTGCCACGGTGGACATGGGGTTTAGGTTTGGCTGCAGCTCAGGTCTTGTGGGTGCAAGTAAGTGCTCCCCACCCCCAGCGAGTACCTGGAGGAGAGCACGAAGCAGCCCTTTGATTGGAGTGAACACTGACTTAATGTTTCTCCATCATAATTTGTCATCTTTTGAGATAGTAAACCGCACGGGCTCGGCAATGTGGGTAACCAGATTGTGCGCGCGGCAGCTGGGAAAATAGCTTTCCTTCCTCAAAGTGCTATTTGTTTGATGAATGGCAGTTGAAAGAAAAGCGAGCTAACAACTTAATCCCGTGTATATTATGTGATATATTATGAGGCCTGAATGGAGTTTAGCTGGCAGACAACAATGTCGACTTTATCATTACGGAGAATATAAGGCCCAAAGGCTTTGAAACTCAACCCAGAGTGAGAGGAAGGCTTAGATGGAGGGTGGGGAGGGAGTGATTCCTTTCATGCTCGTGCCTGCCGCTTAGATTTAACTTCTTGTTGGAAGATCTCATTTTTTGTGTTTAAAATGGAACTTTCACAGCACAGCTGCATGTGGGGTTTTTTTCTTACTAACAGAAGAACACTGTTGTACAAAAAAAAAATCCCGCTATCGGTGTTGGCTTTTATATAGTCACTAAATACCAAAAAAAAAAAAAAGCCATGCATTCTGGTGTCAACCCAGACTTGCTAGAAAACACTGCAAAGTCTAGAAAATTTTGCCTTACAGCATCCGATATTCCCATGTGAGCCATCAGGCTTTGCAAAGCCGGGTTTTTGCAGTTTTTGATGTGGCTGGCTGACTGCCCACAGCACTAAATTCTCTCCTTTTCTGCCCGTGTCGTGGCTTCCCCCAGCAACTGATGTTGGGGCAACATCCCCGATGACAGGAGAATGTTGCTTAACTTCACCTGCGCGATGGGCAGAGCCCTGCTCAGCAAATCCTGCTCGGTTTTCAGTAAACTTAAAGGACAAATTGAGGAATTTCTCTTGACAGGAGTAGAGGGAGGAAACTGAACCGAGCTGAACTGAGTGAAGATGGCGAGAATCTAAGCGTAGTTGATGGGCTCTGTTCAGCGCTGGGGATTGTCTCTGTCTGTCTGTATCAAACTAAAAACTCCCATCTTCAACACAGGAGGTTTTTCGTTGCTTTTCTGTGTTGGGCTAAAACAGTAAGAGAATGTGACAGAACCAAGTCAGCCAGAACTTGGGTGTATCTGCTCGCCTGTCTCCTCTGGGGAGGGACTGATATGCTTTTAGCATCAAAAACACGGCGATTTTATTTGATGGAAATGATCAGACTTTTTTTTTCCCTCCTAATAGAGAAAACTCCAGGCTTCTCTACTGGGAGAGAGTAGAGAAAGAACAACCAACTGGAAGTAAAAGGGTTTATTCCCAACCTTCCCCCAGCTCACTCTTGCTGTACCTCAGGTCCCAACTTTTAGATTGCATTTAAATTAATTCAGTGTTTTTAAATCTGCAGTAACTCTTCTGGTGTCCTTTGATCCTTCAGGTACCCCCTGGGCCCTGGCTTACTGTTCCCACTGAGGCTCATCAGTCCAGCTTACAAAATATTTCCCTTTTATTCCCTGTTTCTCCTTAAAATAATCTGTTCCTAGTTATATGCATTCTCTTCATAGGTTTTTATCCAACGTATTAGATCCTCTTTATCTTGCTTTCTCCTTTGTCTCTTTTTAGAACAGAACACTGGTTTGTAACGGTTCGTTCATTAGATGATTAGAAAATTGGGAGGTATAAGCTTAAACAGAAAGCTTGGAATCCAATTTTGGCGAGTTTCTGGAATTCAGAGCTCTAGCTGAGTGTATTACAGACTAAGCAAATTTATCAGCAGTTTCCCCATAGTAAGTGTTGCTTTCATCCCAGTGTATCGTCACAGTTGTTCCTTTCCTTGCCCAAGGGAAGTAAATTCACTTCATGGCAGTGACATCCTGCTGGAGGACTGACACAGGCTTGTCCATGGTGCACCCTGTCCACTGTTTGTTCAGGATATCACAAAGAACACAGACAGATCCAGGAGCTCATCTTGACCAGTAGAGATGAGAACCCTGCTAGGCAGAAAACCTGAAGACCACCAGATGAATGCCCCAAACCCCTGGCTCACATCTGGGCAAGAAGCATAAAGCACACGTGAAATGGCAGCCTGCGTGTGACACTGGATGTGGTAGGTTTGGGCTGAGCTCCTCAGTCTGAGGGTTCACGGCAGTGGTAACGTTTAAGTCAGTGTATTTCCCCAATTGGCCTTTGATGTCTGTGGAAGAAAAGAGCACACGGAAAGGCAGCGCGAAGTTGAAGAGGGAAGAATTCATCGTGCCTTTGATCAGGAGAAGCCAAGAACAGTAGGGAAATTATGTTCTCTCCTACGTGGGGATAATGCTTGGGAGATGTGTACAGCATGCACTGACTGCAGGGAGGAAAAGCAATTTATCACGTTCGAGAGGAAAAAAGAGTTGCTGAGGATAAAGAATCTCATAAAATTGTAATCAACTATGAAAATTGATAGTTTGCAAATCAAGAGACTGCTGAGTGCAGGGCATCATTTTCCTTGGTCCTTGCACTCTGGAAAACATCAGCATAAATCAGAATATTGTATTCCTTGAAAACAGTTTTTAAAAGCCGTTCGATTCTCAGCCCAATTACAAGGGCCCAATAGGACACATTTCCCAGTAACGGCGAGATGTTTTAAACACGGGTGTTTTGTTAATGTGGCTTTTCGAGAGAAAACGTGGAGTGCTGCAAACCGCTTTCAAATCATAAACGGAGAGATTAAAACATCTCAAGGAAATGATTAATCTCTTCATTATCCGTAAGCCCTGGAGTATATAGGTCCTATCGCAGCAATGTCTGTCTTTGGGGCTCGACTCCACCATCTGTGCTCATCGTGCGCTTTATCACCTGAGCTCTTTTATTGGGATGGATCGAGCTGCTCCCGAGGAAGGTGCTGCTCAGTATGCAGTAGCAGGCAATCTACCCCATCTCGTACTTGTTTGAATGCCTTTTTTTTTTTTCCTACTTTGCTTAAGATAATAGCGTTTTTATATTGCCCTTGGCTGCAGACGCAGTAATGGTTAGCAATGATAGATATTCGCCCAGGGAACTAGCAAAAGATAATCCATATATTCCGAAGTCTGGAGCTGAAATCTTTGCAAGTTTAAAGTAAAATGTGCTTACTTGGAATGTATTAATTTGTGGCCAGGACAATAAAAATGCATTCTGCAGTTTGCTGTTATCACAAGGCCGTTCCATGTAATAATTTACCTGTGCGATGAATTATGTAAGACAAGGGAGAAGAAAGAAAAAAAGTTTAAATACGGAAGGAGCAGGAAAAATGATAAGAGAGCAAGAGTGGAGGTGCAACACATATTTTTGTAGGTGAAACCAAGCAGTTTCCTTATTAATCACTCTTGAGAAGACGTCTTGCTATAATTTCAGGTTAAGCTAATTTTCATGCAGAACATTGATTCGGTGTCTAGGACCCTCGAGCTACCTTCTGCAGAATAAATCTGTTGTGTTTTCAGGTCTGCAGGTAAAATATGTGGATTACTCACATGATGTGAGGCGAAAAATGGAGAGGTGCAAGTGAACTCTGGTTAGCCAAGGAGTGTCCTGTCTGTAGGGGGCATGATACCTGGGGACATTGAGGGACTGCAGAATGTCCAGAGAAGGGCAACAGAGCTGGGGAAGAGTCTAGAGCACAAGTCTGTGGAGGAGCAGCTGAGGGACATGGAGTTGTTGAGCCTGGAGCAAAGGAGGCTCAGGGGAGACCTTCTGGCTCTCCACAACTCCCTGACAGGAGGTTGGAGCCAGGGGGGGTCAGGCTCTTCTTCCAAGGAGCCAGCAATAGGACAACTGGCCTCAGGTTGAGCTTGGGGAAGTTTAGGTTGGAGCTGAGGAACAATTTCTTCCCCATTTTCAAGAGTTGCCCAGGCTGCCCAGGGCAGGGGTGGAGTCCCCCTGATCCCTGGAGGGGTTTCCAAGCTGTGGAGATGCTGTGCTGAGGGACACGGGGTAATGGTGGATTTGGTATTGCTGAGTTAATCGGACTCCATGATCTTAAGGTCTTTTCCACCTTAAAAGGTTCTATGACTTCACCAGGATTTGGGCATCTCAGCACCCTGGATATTGTAAGTTTTCTCCTATGCATTTGTAAGAGACAAACCACCTCTCATCTATGAGTCTGAATAAATCACATAAGCTTTCAATGGACCTCGGTTCCTAAATCATTCTGTTCTAAAGATGTTACTAGTAGCAAGCAAATGATAGGTGAGACAAGCATTGAGTGCAGAAAATTCTACCAAAGTGGACAAAAATGATGATCTCTATCCTGGCATGCCTGGAGACACGGCCTCGGAGAAATTCAGTTAAATTTTTGAAGGTACAGAGAGAATGAGATGCTCCTGACTCCCAGCTTTATTCCCCTGAATTGCTTGGGCACTGTCTCTTAAATAAATGCTGGGCTGGTTCTGACACCCGCCAGCCCTTCCTTTGCTGACCTTCCACTTGATCCAGCATCTCCTGAAGTCAGGAGGAGCTACAACCCTGACAGCAATGGGAGGAAGAGATAATAAATAGCTAGTGAAGGCTTTTATTTCGAGTCTGAAAACTCAGTTTAGTAAAACAAACCTTGTCTTTTTGGTAACCTCCTGGTTAAAAAGCTTTGGATGGTGTTCTGCTCGCTGCCCTGCATCTTACAACACATTTTCTTTTCTTCTCAAGTAAAGGAGATGGAAGGCGAGGATGTACGCTCAGATGTCCAGTGCAGGGGGTGGAGTTTAAAGCCATTCGCTTGCTAGAAGTCCTATTTTTTTCTCTCTCCATTTGCCCCCAGGCGTTTCCTCTCAGATTACACTTGAACAATCTCTCGCTTTTAAAGCTATAAAGAACAAGTAGACTTGAGGGCTTTCTGTCGTGCCTGATTTCCTTCCAAGCTGATGACTCAGCTCTGGTTAATACTCGGCAGCTGGTAGGTAAGACAGAAGGAAAATACATCTCTCTCCGTGGTAAGGCCAATAAAACAATAGAACTAGGAAGGTGGAAAGTGTGTGCTAGCGAGTGGAGTTATTTAGACTATCCCCATATGGATTTATAGACACAAAGCAAGCTGCAAACAGAGATTTCATTGTATCCTAAAGCAACTGTTAAGACAATTCAGTTTTGCCCACTCTGGAACCTAATGATGGACTGTATGAAAACACAGCAGAGGGTTTGGTCCCTTAACAAAAAAACCTACACCAAAACCCCACAATTTTTTTCTCAGTCTTCTACTAGTGCCAGCAGAAGTTATTCCTTTTCCTCGAGGAAGAAGTGGAGCCTTCACGTATCACAGCCACATTTAACTCTGACCATGGTTTTACACAGCTTCACACCTTTCGACAGTTACATCACGAGTCCCCAAATCTCCTCATCTGGTTGAAAATTTGACCGTTTCATTATGAAACACAACAGTCCGTGATCACCTTTCAAATACTATCAGCCACCATATGACACATCCTCATGTGCCTGGAGGTAAAATGTCCCGCTGATACTTTTTTATGGCCCACTGATAGTTTTTTCACTGATATCACAATATTGCAAATTCATTTTAAGGTATGTGAGTAAACCATCAAGAAGTAGTTGATGGGTGATGTTAAGCCTTGTTGATTTGAGCAATGAAGGCAACATGATTGAAAATCGATGAACTTGCTGCAAATTGTAATATAATTAGTAGCTCTGCCAATTGAGTGTATTAAATAGCTCAGAGGCGCCTTCCTGAAACAAGGTAAGTCACGTTTTGAAAGCCTGTCAGAAAAAAAAGAGAAGTAATTTATAAACACTTTATTTGTTCAGGATAACAGGTAGTGAGCGCACAGGCTATTTCCTGATGCATGCTTAATTAAATTGTTGAATAATATTCTACTTCTAATAGGCAAGGACTCCAATTCTTTCCTAGCTTCCAATTCCTTCTTCCTAACAAAACCTTCCTATTCAGTGAAGGTCTGGAGCTTATACATTAAATTTTAAATATGCGGCTACCCACCTTAGGTTTGACTCAACCTTCCTTACGCTCAACCAGTCACTTCATGAGAGAAAGCGAGAAAAAGCAAGAATGGTCTTGATACAAAACCAAATATTGAGGTTGCTCCCTGGTATTGATTTATTAATTTACTCTTTTCCTATTAATATTATTTTTCCTATTATTATTATTATTATTTTCGAATTATTTCCTATTATTATTTTCCCAAGTTGAGCTGTAGGAAGGTGATTCCTGTAGCTTGCACAGAAAGCCAGCACATGGCTTTTTTCCCCAGTTCTGGGCTCAGAGCTCTTCCACAGCACCTCTCAAGCTACCCACCAGGGCTGGCACCCACCAGGGGAGTTTAAAGTCACCCGTTCCTTATTTCCCGCAGTACCACCGGTGATTCGCGTCTACCCTGAAACACAGGCGCAGGAGCCCGGCGTGTCGGCGAGCCTCAAATGTCACGCTGAAGGCATCCCTAATCCCCGAATTACCTGGCTGAAGAACGGCGTTGATATCATGCCAAAACTCTCCAAACAACTGACGCTCCTAGGTAAGAACAGANTGGTTTAGGGGTGAACTTTGCAGAGTAGGGTTGACGGTTGGACTCGATGATCCCAAGGGTCTTTTCCAACCTCAGTGATTCTGTGATAACCTTCCCCAGGCTTATATACCACAGTCTGGCTTCCCAGTCTGGCTGTGGTACATCACAGCTCTCAACCAGTGTTGGCAACACAGACAGCCCTGAGTGGCTGGTTAAGGGATCTCAAAGTCTAAGAAAAAGGAGGTTGAGGGGAGACCTTTTCACTCTCTACAACTCCCTGAAAGGACATTGTAGAGAGGTAAGTGCTGGTCTCTTCTCACACGTAACTAGTGATAGAACAAGAGGGAATGACCTCAAGCTGCACCAGGGAAGGTTTAGACTTGACATTAGAAAAGAATTTTCATGGAAAGGATTGTCAGGCATTGGAACAGGCTGCTCAGGGAGGTGGTTGAGTCACCCTTCCTAGATATGTTTAAAAGCCGTGGAGATGTGGTGCTTGGGGACGTGTCTCAGTGGTGGACTTGGTAGGGTAAGGTTAATGGTTGGACTTGGTGATCTTAAAGGTCTTTTCCAACCTAAACGATTCAATGATTCTAAAGTCTTCCAAAAGTTTTAGGCAATAATCCCACTCCATAAAGGGAAATGAGAAGGAACTGCAGAGAGACCCCTCCCGAACCCCAGCGTCTGGTGATCTAATGAAAAACAGTTTGCAAAATTGAAGTTCTATTTTTCTCTCTGCTATAGCCAAAGCGTTGTGGTTTTATGAACAAGAAGAAATAAATGAAATGTGATTTATTGTTTTCTCTTGGGATTGTTCTTTGTTCGTTTCTGGCGCGGAGTGTGTCTGTTCTAATGGAAAGAAGCAGAACATCAACTCTCGTGCGAATCCCCCAGATACCCCTAGTTACGTACAGGGACAGTGAATCCACCCTGTTGAACCATCGCCGGGGGGCTGCGGCCACAAAAGGTGATTAAGGGCAGTAGAAGCAATTAGCAGTGAGTGAGGAACACTGTTTATGGGTGTCTTTCTTGCAGCTAACGGAAGCGAGCTTCATATCGGTAGTGTTCGATATGAAGACACTGGTGCCTACACCTGCATTGCTAAAAACGAGGTGGGAGTGGATGAGGACATATCTTCGCTTTTCATAGAAGATTCGGCAAGAAAGACCCGTGAGTTTCATTTGCCATCTATTTATTTCTTTTAAAAATGTTTAAATGTGGCGGTGTACATACTATCGAATAGTTTAGTCCATTACACTGGGTATGTTGGACTCCTAAGATAGTGACAAATTTGTCTGCGCTTTGATCAGAGGATCAGAGGATGCTTTGGGAAGGAACCATGTAGGGAAGGTAAAATCTCCTCATCCAGGGTGATGGAGCCTTTCATGTGCCGGAAGTGTTCTGGGTGTGGTACAAGTAACATCTTCACTGAAGTAACAAATTGGTAATGGTTTTAGATATCAGAGAATCCAAACCCTAATAGTTTATCAAATTCTGTGCGGTCTCAGAAAATAAACTTCATTGATTTCTCTGTGAGACTTCTAAAGCCAGTTATGAGTTGAAGCTCTCAAATATTTAGATCCTTGAAAGATGTTCTGATTGAATTATTTATTTTGCCTGTATTTACATCACTAGCTATCAAAATAGGCTTCCCTCGGTGTGAAATTATCTTCCACTTCAAAGACAAATATTCTCCAGATCTACTCTTAGCTGCACATCTCCCGTAGGATGCGGCAGCGTTATCTTGACCGCACTGTCCCCAAAACACAATTAGCGAAGGAGATGATTAGTTGTCCCAGTGGAAAAGCTCCCAGAGGCCAAATCCTTCCCAATTCTGCTGTCTTAACTACTGGGGAGATTGCCTGGCTTTATGGTGATACGAAAACTCTAGGTGCAAATGAGATTTTTGCTACTTTTCTGACTGTTAATACAGAGGAAGAACTGAAAACAAAGTTAGCCATAAATTTGTGCTCTCATGGCGATTCTTTGGGAAATATATTCTATTCCTCATTAAATAGATTTATGTACTCTTGGTAATATCGGTCGTTTTCCCTTGAATACTTGAGCAAGGGAAATTGCAGTATGGTGAGAAATAATTGGATGTATCTTAAACAGAAATTCAAATGCAGATGTGCTTTCAAAGAGTATTTGAATCCTTAAAGAGAATGAATTTCCCTGGAATTCCAAGAAGGAATGCAGCAAAGTGTGTAGCTGCTGTAAATGCCAATCTCTGATCGAACATGTACAGAAAATCCCAGCTTGTACCCACCTCCCATTGCGTTTGAAGGCGACGTCTTCTCTTTAGGAAGACTTTGGGCTTTGCACAGGCTGAGCTTGGCTCCATTTCAGGGAGGATTTTTCGCACGTCAGACTTTCAGGATTGTCTCTGAAAGGAGAAAATGTACTTAGAACTACCTTATCTTTCCTGATATTTTAATTGAATGAATGTTACGACGTTTTCACCAATTGAACAGTTCATGTAAACATGAGTACTAATTCAGTTACTTGCTACGATGAAAATTTTGACATTGTTTTGTTGTTTTGTTTTGTTTTTCTTTTCCTGGTCATTTTCTGGCTTTCCCAATTTTCTGATGCTGCAGTTGCAAACATACTGTGGCGAGAGGAAGGTACTGCAGTAAAGTTCTTTTGTCGTAGTGATAATGTGCTTGTCTGCTTTAATAATTCCATGATGGGCCATTCTCCACTGACTTGCCACTAACTCTATCAACTTTCACTGTTACCGGATTAAGTACAGACCAGACATTTAAAAACTATTCAAATAAGAGATGCCACTCTTGTAATATAAATCACACCTATAACTTCTTACATTCTCCCACCATGAAATAATAGATGACCATAAAATATATAAAAATGTGAATTTTACATAAACTGCCACCAGTATGAGCCACCCGAGATTCTCAAGCTGCATTAACCATTGCACAAGTGTCAGAAGTGCTCCCAAATTAACATAATTGAACAAGCGAGGCATAAATTCAATACACTGCATTTTTAAGCAAGCAGTTCCAGCTCTTCCTCCTCAGTATCATGTATTGATATTTGCTAGGTGAGCAACAAAAATTGTGTTCTTGACTGCTAGGCAGGAAAAAACAACCCACAACAAGTTTTGCTTCCCTCTATCCTTTAAATCGATGCAGGACAAAGGTTGCCCCATTTCTCCTTGTTTTAATTGGCAGTTAAGATCTCTAGTTGGAGCAAATTTATAGTGTGCCCTGTACAAGGTCAACATCTGTGTATCTTGGAAGCCAAATTAGAAAGAGAAACCCATCTTAAACAGCTAATTGACTCAAAGAGATTGCAGAGGCACTTGAAATGAAAATTTATTTGATTTTGTGTGCGCCCATGCTGTCATAATTTCCAAAACGCACTGGAAGACGCATCATGCAAAGGCCAAAGGAGCTCGTCCATTGGTCTCTGTAGTTATAGCACCCACTTGCATGGATGAGAAGCCTCCCAGCTTTGGGCTCCTGAGGGTGCTGAGCAGGGTTATCTGCTCTCTGGAGGAACGTCATTGGGCTGAAGTCCAGGAATAAGTCAGTTCTTACATCTGCCAGTTGCATATGAGGAAGCTGAGACCTTGGTGTCCTTCCAGCTTTCTGGAGAAGGTCTCTGTTCACTTACAAATTGCTCTCGACTGTGTGCCCATGTCCCTGCAAACACCCCCTTCCCCCATTGTTCCTCCAGGAAGGGCTGCACACTCACTCTGCCTTTGGAGGGTGCGGAGACCCTGTCCTGAGCAGCACCTCCAAGTACCCAAAATGACAGTTGTGCTTCATGCCCTTGGCTTGGAGCTTTCTGGATTGTTCTGGCTTGGCCCAAAGGATTTCTGAGGCAGAAGGAAAGCCCCAGCCCTTAGCAAGTGGTGCTGTGCGAACACCCGATGCATACCTGCTGCAGACGGGTACAGGCAGCAAACACAGTTGGCTGGAGGTCACAAGATGTGGTAGAGCCTCCTAAGAGAGCTCTCCAGCACTTATCCCCAGATACCACCTGCAAGCGCCTGATGCACGACAACAAAAAGTGTCTCTTTACTGCCGACGTTCCTGTCAATGGCATTATGGGCTCTTGGAATTGCTATTTCCCTTCTGCTTGGATGCGAAATCTCTAGTGCATCTAATCAGTCCAGCATCATCTGCATGATGCTACATGGCTGTTGATGTCCTCCATCCCTTATCCTCCTTTTGAAAGCAAGTAGCTGGATAACCCTACCAGAAGTACAAGTGTAGGAATATTTAAAGAACAGCAAGTTGGCTGCAGGAAGTCTTCTTATAATTCTGCTAAATGATATGGACTTACTGCTTATCAACCTTGCACATTTTAAATAAAAGCAGGAGCAATCTCCAGAGAAAACACAGGCAGAAAAAGCAGAGTTACTACTGACGTTCCTAAACAATTCGTGATCTTTAGAGCAGGTTTGTTCCATTGCCTGGGTTGTTCTACAGTATTTGATCAGCACATTCATTTTAGACAAAGCATCCATCAAACCTACTTTGGCATGGGAAGTCTTGGCATAGAGGAAGCTGGAAGAGAGGGGTGGTAGTTTTGTTTTCCCGTTTTAACGTACTCTTTCAATTTCATTAAAATGAATACTTAATGTGTAAGTAGCAATATTAACAAATGGATTGGTAGACGAGCTCCTTTAAAATGATCACGTCCTCGTACCCACAAGGCTTGTCATAACTAAAGCTATGGGGAAAATGCCCGGGCGGAATATGACGTACAGCAAGCTTTTGCTGCACGTCCCACATTTTAACACCAATAGTTGGTCATTTTAAAAGTCGAGTCTATCGGTCTGTTCTCAAAACCTTTCACAGAACATCCCCAAGTCAAACCTCCAGAAATGAGTGCACATAGCATGGCCAGCCAGCTAACCCTGGAACTGGAAGCACGCGTAGTACTTCCTCAATGTACAAAGTAGGCTTTAATTTTGTACAGAGAAAATGAGGAGTAGCCCAAGTGTAATGTGAAGAATTGTTTCCATGCCAGTGTTCATTTCTGCAGAGTGTTGCTTGCTTTATACCTGGATAAAGGGAGCGCATCATGCCAGCAGGCAATCCTCGCTTAAATGAATGTGTGCATTTAAAAAGCTGAAAGCCTTTTTGCTACCAAATTGAAGTTCTAAAATGCCACCAAGCGTTTAGATAAGGTTGAAGGAAATTAATCAAGTATCAGATCAGAGTATTCCACAGTGACAAATTTGCCCTTTGAACTCCAAGGAGGAAAATACGAATACACATTCAGATGGAGACTGCATTCCCCCACCCCCAAAAAAAACTCCTCTTCAGGTGCCCTTCCAAAGTTTTTTTTGAAAGTAAGGATTTTTGAGTCAACTTCACCTGGAATGGTTCAAATAAGAACTGTTATGTTTAGGAGACCCTCCCCACTCGTAATACAGGGTTTGCTATATTTGGGGGTTTGTTATACAGATGAGATCTGTTGCCTTTTATAAAGTCTTTAGTGTTTTAGCTAGTTGTGCCATCGAACCCGAAATGTCTTCAATTAAAAAAGGGGAAAAAGGAAAATCCCTTCTCATTAGTCCCCCAGTTCTCAATCCAGTACCTGAATGCTACTAGTGGTTTGTATCATGTTTTAACCAGTTAGTAGAAAAAAACCGTGCACTCCTTTTACCATAAAATAAGTAGTAGGGACTTGCCAAGTCACTAACTCTAAACCTACTGAGGCAAAATTATTATCCAAGTATTTTTGTGACTAATGAAGGCCTTAGTTCTGGGAAATGTCCTCATTGCAATAGGACCATCCGACAAAATCACGCTACTACCGTGCATGAAAATAATAATAAGCATCTTCACAATGGTCATAATTTGTTGCTTGCCTGTTTCCACTTCTTGGGATTAAAATCCTTTTCTCATGAAAATATGTGCACTCATTCCAGCCAGGGTCAAATTCTGCCCTCTGATGTCTCCACTCAAATCCCACTGAAGCCAGTGGGAGTTGTGTGCGTGCTGTGAGTGCAGATTTTGGTCCAAAGCACACAAATTAAATGTTTTAACAGTATACTCGGAGAAAATTAGCCCTTAGTCCATACAGATAACTTAGTTCTCGAAAGAAGCTCGGTAGCTTTTTTCCTACGTGCATGATTCCTCACTGTGGCATCACCTTTAAGGCTCACGGCTCCTGTACTTGCTTGATGCCCTAACTGGGGTATTTCTGTGGTATGGTTTAGGGAGACTCAACCTGAACATTGTCAGTACAGCAAACTCCATGTGCTGAGACACTGTACTCTGAAACTACTTATTTGGCACCCAAAAAAAGGGGATTTTAGCACCCAAAAAAACCCCAAACCCTCCTAGCCTTACTAAATACTATGGGGTTTACAAAATTTTCCAAAAATGCATTTATCTAAATTCTGGATGTCTTTTGAAGTTTTCTGGTGGCGATTTAGACCTCAGTCCTGCAAACACTTATGAGAGGTGAGAAACTGTGTAGGGGTGAGCAGTGTTTAGAGCTGCCACCACAGGAGCAGCCAAGGGAACTCTAAGGCTGAACGTCGTTCAGATCTGTAGAACTAGGACCTTGTTTCTCCATGGTTAAAATGTGATTAATGAGCGATTAGAAATGATCACATCACATATCGTTGGCAGATAAGTACACTATCAACGTCACTGGGGGTGACAGTGGTCATTGCAAACACTTCTTGGGGGTGGGGTGAAAATGATGAAATGATGCTTGGATCTTTCTACCGAGAGTGTTTGGAAAGATCCCAACCATTTCTTAAAGATGTCCATTACTGCAATTGCATGTAGCCGAAGAACAACTAAATTATCAGTGTTTTAAGGCATTTCTGCACATCAGAAATGATATAAAATACGATCTCCTGACAGCAAAGCAATGACCGACAGCCAGTTTTCCAAATCTCCTGGAATGCCCCGGTTGGATAAATGAGTGCTATTGCGATGCTGAACTACTCCACATTTGTGAATTACAGTTTGCAAGATTTCAAAAATGTATTTGTTTTGGTGGCTGAAGTTATTTCATCCAGATAGTTTGGGAAAATAAAGAAATAGATGTAGTGTCATTCCAGGAATAGGTACTAAGCACTTTGATTTTGCATCACAGATACAAGAAATCAGGTTACCTGTAACAGGACGACCTGTGGATTCATTTTAACTAAAGCTTCTCGCTCAGTTCTCAAATTATTAGCAAGCTATTTTAAATGAAATCATACAACAGTGATAATCTGAGGCAGTTAATGCGATGCAAGGGGCTTCTTGTAATCAAATCCCACTTTGGTACATCTGCACAAGACTGAACGTTGTTATTTGCGTCCAATGGCCGCCACCAAGGCAATGCATTTTTGAACGTGTCTGTACCTCCTCACTCCTTGAAGCCCTCGTTGTGACATGAAATTTGATTTTGTGAATGCACCGATTGCATCCAAACGACCAACTGTTGTGTAAGGCAGAGTTTGTTTGTTGGGGGAGAAGGGAGAATTCTTAAAGTCTCAACAGCTATGGATTCATGACGAATAAACCCATCCTACTCCTTTTGCTTTATCCCCCTTCAAGGTTTGAGTGTTGGGAATATGTTCTATGTCTTTTCTGATGATGGGATCACAGTCCTTCAGCCAAACGAATGTGAAATCCGGAGACACATCAAGCCTGAAGAGAGGATTTTCACAAGTTATGTAAGTCCTAAATCCAGCAGCTACAGCCGACAACAGGGAAACTTTCCCTTAATCTCTTCAAAGGTTGTTATTGCTAAAGGACCCGTTTGAAACAGTGATGCTGAAGCTTGGTGGGCTTCATGTGGCATGCCTGAGGTGTATCATCATCTCCTCTCGAAAATTAAGGGAACCACAGAAGTTATAAGATTGACATGGAGGATTAGCAACAGAGCACAGAGAATTTGACTAGTTACGATGTCAAAGTGCAGGCAAAGACTTTCACTGGGCCTGTTTGAACTCTGTTATATATCTGTGCCCAGAAGTTGTTACTGGGCTGTGGGGAAGTATAAAAGTCGATAGCAGAGAGATGCAAACATTGGTCAGTGGTGCAACTGGCCTCTTTTACTGGTGGCTTCATACACAAATGTGTGGGCTACTTTCTGCTCTTCAGAAATCGTTTCCAAGGTGAAACCGCAGCAGGGAGGTGAGTAAGAATGCACAGAAGATGGTTGTGCCATGCTGGTCCTCTGTGTCTTCTGCCGCTGAACCAGAGACTCACGTTGGTCTTCATTTGCTCTCTGGCATTTTCTGTCAGCACTGAGTTTACCTAACCCTGGCTTAAGGAAATCATAAGGAAAAAATTTGCACGTGTCACTGAATGCTTTCAGTTTGGGGAGGAACTAAAGGGGAGTATCACTATCATGAGGCCTGCAGGCTGGGTCAGGCTCTGCTGCCACAGGTCAAGACCTTCTCGTGAGTCTGTAGTCAGTATTTTTTCCATCTCAGTAAATTTCTGTTTGATACTGAGGTTTTTTCCCCTGGATTTTAATATGCTTAGTGGAAATCCAGACTGATGCTCACCCCAGGGCTAGTCCTTAATATTATAAAGCTCCACTTAAGCAACCGTTACTCAAAGACAGAAATCTTGTGTTTCTTTTCCAAAGAGCTGTAAATATTGAAGAGGTGATTCCAGAGAAACAGCTTGAAAAGAACAAAGGCGAGAGGGCACTTAAGGAAATAATGTCAGCACAGTGGTGGGCAGAAACGGGATTTTTAACATCATTCTTTGGCTGCCTTTCAGAGAGACCTCTAAAGGCTTCCTGCAGATATCATAGGGCTCTTTCCCTGGGTGTAAGGAGGACTGACTTCTGTCTTTTTTCCTCTCTTTTAGTATCTTGAGTGTTGCTGCGTAGACAGCGAGGGTTTCTACAACAAAGATTTCTTCATTTGCTATTAGAGGGCACAAAAGCAGATTGAGCAGCTGTAGCAGAAAGGCCAGTGACCTCTCCCTGTTCCCGTTGGTTTGGGTGATGCTGGGTCATGACACCCCAAGCTCCGGCACAGAGCCGAGGATGAGGAGGGCAGTTTGGTTGCTTGGCTGCGTGAACGACTGCTGGAAGCCCAAGGCTGGCCTTTTGGAGCATCTTTTAGCTTGCCGTAGCATAAATCCTCAGCCCGACTGGAGGGCCAGAAAGGCAAATGCAGTCGAGCTGCTGAGTCTTGTATCTTCAGCCCTTACACCAAAGTACTGAGCTGACAGAGCTGGGCTGCTTAGAGGTGAAATCTCTTTATCCACAACCATGGCTCTGATACAGAACCTGGTGTTGGCATTGTTTTTGCTTGTACCTCCTTTTCCCCTCAAAGCTCTGCTTGAATCACTTTCCCTTTAGGAAGGGTGTGACATTATTTAAAGTGATCCAGCTGTCGTATTGACAAGATTGAAAGCCAGCAGTTGTACTCACTGAGATATACATATATTCATTTAGTTTCACCCTCATTTCCACACCGCAGCCTGGTCCCACACAAATACTATTCAACATCAAGTAACTCAACAGAAGGAGAAGCGATGAAGAGTAGCCAACAGGCGGAGGCTTGTTGGTGAGGTCACGTGTAACTCTTCAAACTTAGGGTACCTGGGGGCTCCCACTGAAGCTAGCACCAGGTTTGCACAGGACACAGTGAGTGAGGATCAGTGGCAAAATACGGCATCAGGCAATTGTGAACAGGGTTTGGTCCAAAGCAGCAGGATTTGGTTCCTTTTGAAGAAGGGAAGTCTCTGTGTTGGAGCTAGAAGACTATAGGACTCTACTCACTTTGTTACTGTTTCCCTGAGCACAAGCATCTTAGAGCCCACTCTCCTGAACTGAAAATGAAGACTTTATTAAAAATATAAAGCTGTGAATCAATTAATGTAAATCTCTGGGCTTTTTTTTTTTTTTTTCAAAGCACAGAGTGATATTTCTATTGTTAATAAATACTGACGGCACTGCATGTGATGAAGCACGGCGTACTTCAAAAGATAGATCCATAGACTGTATGGTTATTTAAATTCAATCTGAGTTTGCAGAGGTCCAGCTGTTTAATGTAGAGCCAGGCTGCAGTGTGATACCTGATAAAATAATTACATTTTCCAGGAAAGAAAGAGGGGGGAAAAAAATCATCCTAATGGAATCCCCCTGGAATTTTTGTCTGTGGTTTTCAAGGCTAAGCTTCTTGCTGCTCCAGGCTCTGAACTTCTAGAAATTAAACCTTTTCTCCTTTTCTTATTCTTTTTCCCTCAGGAAGAGATCTGTCCTAGAGTGGAAGGTGAAGGCACTCAGTCCTGCCTCTGGGCTTCGGCGGTCAATGTCAGAGACAAGTACATTTATGTGACACAGCCTAAGCAGAACAGAGTAATAATAATTGATATCCAGACGCAGAAAGCTGTGCAGGTACTTACAAGGGGAACGCTTTATTCGGTCATGGCAAAAGACTTTGATATGAGACCAAAAAGAAAAATAGATCTTTGCCCAGTGGATCTGCTGACATCACTAGAAAGTTGGGCCTGTGGTGCTTTCGCTCACAGGAGGGGGGGTCACACAGTTTGTAACTTCACTGGCAGGAAAAAAACTCCTTTACAGGCTGTTTATCATCATCTTGGGGCTGCATCTGCAGCCAGGCTTGCAGCCAGCGTGGTAAAATAACGCTAGAATGAATTTCTGGCTTACGCTTGCTGAGCTGCCGCCTGACCTTGGTTATAAGCAGAGTGGGAAGAATGAACTGGTGTGGGTATAATTCAAGCAGAAATTGGCCCCTGATCTACTGGCTATAAGTAACAGGGTAAGATGGAGTGATGTGTAGCTGGAAAACGGCGCCAAGAGGCCAGATTTTTCTCCTGCTGGTGCTGCTGCTGCTGCCCCCAATTGATTTGAAGGTAATCGTGCAAAGCTGCACACATGGGTGTAACTGGTACCTGGGAAAGTCTACGGTGAATTTTACAGTATTAGTCACATGCGTTTGGGTCACTGTGTAAATACGTGTCTCTGTTTTCTTTAAGTCCTTGGATGTCGACCCGTTACCAACCAAATTACACTATGACAAGTCCCACGACCAGGTCTGGGTGCTTAGCTGGGGTGACATGAGGAAGTCCTCTCCAACGCTGCAGGTGAGTCCTTCTGCACCTGAGCCTTTGCCCTTCCTTGGCTTGGCATCATCGGTAGCGAGCCGGTGGCTGCTTGACTGCAGGTAATTAACAGCATTTAATGGTCTGGCTATAAAGCTGCTCATTCATTTGCATATCTAGTGTGTTTTATTCATCCCTCCTCCGTCCATCCTCACATATTTTTCCTGCTGTTTAATTTGTTTTTGAGCAATGACNTGCTGAGGGTGGGGAGAGCCTGGCCCAGGTTGCCCCGAGAGGTGGTGGCTGCCCCATCCCTGTCCCCATTGCAGGGGAGGTTGTTGGGGGCTCTGAGCAACCCGCTCTAGTTGCAGATAGCCCTGCTCCCTGCAGGGGGGTTGCACTATCCAGCTTTAAATGTCCCTTCCAACCCAAAGTATTCTGTGATTCTACGATAATGTGATAAAATTGATCCTTCCATAGTAAAACGCAGAATAGAGCTCTCTAGGGCATCAGAAAAGCATAAACAGCAAAAGTAAAACCTCAGGAAGAAATTCTGTTATGGGATGTCAGTGACTGCACTGGAGAGGTTCCAGTGAGGTCCCTGGAGCTGCTCCATGCTCAGCACCATCAGACCCACAGCGATACTGGGCTCCCTGGGGCTCAGTAACGCACATAGGTTTGGACAACTAAATTAGCTTATGTGTCTGGATTGCCCTGGAGGATTCACTCCTCTGTTGACGGTACAGAAACACAAAGTGCAGGCATCCAGTTGGGCATTTTGCTGCTGCCGTGTGTTGTATAACAGTTGACATTAGAGCTGATTTGATCCCTCCAGGCATACCCTTCTCTAGTAGCTCTTTTCTGGCACTTGCTGCCCAACCCTTCTTGGAAACACAGGTGTCATGTGGATCCTCCTTCTACAAGAAGGGTTTGCTCCTATGTCTACATTAAAACGTTACCCAGCAGAAAAAGAGCGGTTGTGCTTTCTGACCTAAAAACCTACAAATCTGGAAGCTACATTAGTCGTGGGGTTGCCCAAGGCTTCACTGGAGATGCTGCTCCATGAAGGTGGGATGAGCCATCCCCACCAACCACATGTTCCATTGGAAATAATTAAAAAAAAATAATAATAATTCCAATAATAAAGAATGGACCAGCAATTCTATGTGAGCATTTTCAGGAAAAGATGCCAGGAACAGAATGTGGGCAAATAAATGAAGGTTTCTGAGGTGGTGCCTCCAGCTGGCCTCTCCTGGGGCTGAGCAGTTTCCAGTGTGGGCTATAAGGAGACAAAACGGGCTCTCTTTACCCTTTCTGACTGAATTTCTTCCATCCAGCTGTGAGAGGTTGCTGTAATTAAAGAAGAGATGGCACAGGCATCTGATTATTAAGAAGAACACACCATCTGCACAGTTGGAAACTTGTTATAAGGCTCCAGCTCTCAGTCCTTTTCTGTTATCTTTATGAAGTGCAGTTACACATGTAGGGAATGCGAGTAGCATCGGCACCAGCAGGTCTTTGCTTTTTTTCCCAACCTTCTTTCCCAAAAGCCGACTAATTGGGCACAATTCGTTCTTAAAACCTGCAGTGGTTAGTTGCAGACATGCAATAAAATATCTTTCTTTTTTAACAAAGATGCTACTGCAGAGGAGGATCTAAATTTCCACTCGTTCTTCGGAAGTCAGGGATTTATCAAACAGCCTGTGCAGCTGTTGTTTCGTCATTCCTGGCTTGTGGGAAGCAAATGCCCAACCTTGCGAGCTTGCAGTGTTGGGTCGAAGGTTGGACTAGATAATCTCGAAGATCTTTTCCGACCAAAGATATTCTATGACTCTGTGTAAGCACCGCGTGAGAGCTGGCATCTTTCTTGAGCAATCTAATTGGCAGAAATCTAAATGACACGACCAGAAGAGCTGTCTGAACTAACTCTTGCAGGGTTTTAGCATTCCCTTAATGAATTATAGAGCTATAAATTCAAAGCAACTACTGTTGCACATTACAGCAGCAGAAGCTCCTGATGAATGGACTAAAGTCATCTTGAGCTGAGCAAATAATTTGAGTATTTAACATCTTAATTATTGAAAACTTCTGTTCCCATGGCCATGGAGGTGTGTGCTGTGCTGGAGGACACAGCAGGGACAGCCAAGGGCCTTTCTCTTCTCCTCCCTGCATTTCATATGGTGCAGTAGACGGATGAACAGTTCTTCTCCTTCAAAGTGATAATTAACTGCTGTGAGTTAGTGTTTGATCCTTCAAGCTGGTAAATTATCGCTGTGCGTTTAAGTGAGATTAATAAATATGACCATGAAATAAATGTTTATTTTAGACAGTGAGGAATAAATTATTATGGTCTTAGTGTTGTCCTACTACTTTAGCTCCTGCATGACTGCTCTTTCTCGAGGTATAAACATCTTATGAAAGTCAAGTTGTGTACTTGCCTTACAAATGTCAAGCCTCAAATGGTATTTATTAGCGCAGCTTTTCCAAGACAGCTACACCAAACAATATTTTGAAGTCATTAATCAATTTGAGCCTCCTACATCCCCGGGAAAAGCCACTCGGTACCGTGTATGACTGTAATCTGTATTTACCTTTCTGTCTTACTCGCTGCTCGTCCTGTACTCAACCTTGTGTGTATTTATTGCAGGTAATACCAGAGGCAAGCGCCGGGGAGGACCAGCGTGTTATCCGCACACCGTTTGAAGGAGTGGATGACTTTTTCATACCACCTACAAATCTGATTATTAATCATGTTAGGTAAGAAATGAATTTAATGACTAGCAGCGGTGACCACGCTGCTTTCTTCTAGAGGGCATCCTTTTAATAATCTTACGGCACGTTACCGATGTGAATGACTGAATTCACGATCAAGGTAACTCCTCTTATCCCCATTTTCATGGGTGAAACAGAGAAATGGTTGCACAAATGGCCAATAGTCATTCAGACAATCAATGAAACAGCCAGAAACAAACCTGGGCTTCCCTTAGACTATGTGTGGGCATTCAAACCTCAGCTTGATCAGCCGTGCCTCATTGTATGACACGCTGCCCTGGCTCGCTTGTGCTGGGATTTGGATAGCCAGGAGGTTGCTCAAAAGCACTTTATGGGTCTGGGCAGAAACTTATGCCAAAGACTTCTTGCCTGAAACGGTAAAAGTTAATTCTGCCTGAAGCATAAGGCACAGTTCTTCATGTGCTTCCAACTTGTTCAAATATTGGATCTCTGTGTGAGGTTTGAGCAGAGAACTTTCCGTATGCGCTGTGTATTAAAAAAAAAAAAAAGACTTCTATGAACCATCGGGTTTGAGTGCTAATGTGACATAGCGGTTAATGAGATTGTACCACTAACGTACTAATAACCTGGAGTAATCCTCGCTGCTTCCCAGCAGGCACGGGAAGCCTCCCAGTAACATTACCAAAATTCATGATTTTGCACAGCAATTTATACCGTTCTTCCCAAATTCTAGCAACTGTTTAACCATCTTCTGTCCCCAGTAAAAAGCAAGTTAAATGCTCAAAAATTCATCATATAATTCCTTAATCTTAGGTTCCCTGCAGCGAGCACTGAGGGGGGGGTGTGTGTCACACTTAAATGATTGCATTGAACCTGATCCAAAGTAAGTAACTTTGCTTCCTGAAACACAAAATAAGGAGATGTACTTCATGGCTGTTACTCTTCCTTCTCCCCTACCTCATTTTTCGAGTTTGCTTTCCAAATACTGTTATGATGAACAGTAGTGGCAGGAGGTAGAACGTTAAAGCCTGAGATGAGTAGGGGTGAATTGGGTTCAAAGACAGGAAGGTGGAACGATTACACGTTTTTTTGGTTTATTGTCTTTTTGCTTCAGCGTGATTAATGGGCTGTGCACAGATGATCTTCCCTAAGAAATATCAAATGCAGATAATTGTCTGGAGTTTTCCGTGTGCCAAGCAGAGAACGCTGTGCCTAATTTCCGATTTCATTTGTTCAGGGCCAGATCTTGGTCCGTTCTCTCTCACCCTCAGCTCAGAAACATAATTGCTCGCAGTCTAATGAGACTTACTGAGATCACGTTCTAAATTCTCCGCTCAGAAGCAGTAAATGGCAACACCAGCATTTCTCAGGAAGGCGAATGTTGAAGAAATCTCTTCCTCGAGCCACAAAAATATTTGTATGCAAATATCCCTGCATATGTATTTCAGCTGCCTGTTATTTCAGATGGATATCTAGGAATGTTTCCATTTTTATTAGTTCCCAGGGTAGATTGTTGTCTGTTAAAACTCTCTAAGTGGAAGGTTTTCTTTGAGATCTCAGATCACAGATTTCATGCCAGCGCTGTGTGCACATAAAATGCATCCTGACCCACTTTCTTAAATTAAAGTTTACGATAAGAACCATTTGTTAACTTCTTCAGGCATTTGGCCAAGTATTAAGGAAGGCTTGGGGGGAAAAAAAAAAATGCTGTAGGGGAAAGCCTTTTCTAAAGCGTACTTAAGATGCATTCATCCAGGAGAAATACAAGTGTCGTATCCAATTTCCCCACACACGGCGTGCTGCGAAATTCCACTGCGGATGTTTTCTGAAGTCTCTAATGGATGTGAGCATAATGGGAAAATGAAAGGCTTCACCCAGTGATTTTCATGGGATCATACACTACATTGGCTCGTTGTTTAGAAGCGAAATGATTGCTCGGTGTCTCATTGACAGATGGATTAAGAATAAAGAAGCGAACCCAGTGTTTTAAGCAAAATATGTATTATCCGCACACAGGCACATTGTCCTCTACGTTTCACAAAACAATTTTACATCTTTCGGGGAAGAGATGCAAAACTAAGCGTTCACTTCATTGCCTTCTGTCTGCATTGAATGGATGAAAAGGTAATTTGATGTACAATTAGGTTTTTTAAGCCAGTATCAGTGACCTGTGAATCCTGAGGAACACAGACAGGCCGGTTCTTCGGGCTCTCTCTCAAATTAAGCAGAAACCTTTCCTGGCTATTCTTGACCTTTCCTTGTCTTCAGTAAAGGTCAGATGTGCTGCAGCATATTTCTTTTCGAGAACATTTATTCTCTGCTCGCTGTTGTCCGCCTTCTCTTGAGACAGAAAACAAAGACCCCTTTTCTTCCTAACCTGGCTCGTTGTGTTCATTGAGAAACGTTTTACACCTTCCCGGGGCTGGCAGGATGGTGCTTAACAAAGTCTGCTCCTCACTTCAGCCTTGCCAGCTCCAGCAGCAGTCCCCAGGCACCACAGGCAGCAAACACACATCACAGCTCCCCTCTGATGTTGGGATTTAGGAGATGAGGTTGGACATGGTCTTTGCTCGGTGGTTACACGTGTAGCTGGCAGTTGCTCTCTGGCCCCAGCCTGGCAGGGCACGTGTTTTATTTTGAACAGTTTTCTGTTTGGGGATTGAAGAAGTCTGACATATATATTGAATTGCATCTCTCCAGACCTGAAATGGGTTAAATACAAAAGTGGTCAGCAGTAGCCTAGAGCACATCCAAGCCTCGATATCATTCCTGTTGTAAGTCGGTCTTCCCAATAAAAAGCTTCAGCTCTCGAAGATGTTCAAATAATCGTGTTACTCAAATACCCGAGGACATATTCAGGCTTCCAGGATCAGGTTGCTCATTTTGACTGAAATATGTGTGTTCTTTTAGCACATTTTAGAAGCACTAAAACAAGAGGGTTTTCTTAGGGAAAAGAGACAGCATTACTGCACATGCTTCTGAAACCAGCCGGGTAGAGTTTCCCAGTGCTGCTGACTTTGGTCTTTTCTCAAGCATGTCACCGTGTCTCCAGAGATGACTTCAAGTGTCACGTTTTCTATTTCAGGTTTGGCTTCATCTTTAACAGATCGACATCCGCAGTTCACAAAATCGACCTGGAAACTGTGACCCACCTCAAGACCATCAACTTCAAAAACCGTAGCTGCATACCACAGAGCATGGCTTACACCCACCTGGGCGGCTACTTCTTTGTCCAGTGTAGGAGGAATAGGTCAGTGGCTGCGTCGCCGCAGCTCATTATTGACAGTGTGACCGATGCCGTCATCGGCCCCAACAGCGACGTGTCGGGCACACCTTACATCTCACCGGACGGACGCTACTTGGTCAGCGCGGACGAAGACAGCGGCAGGATCAGAGTCCAGGCTCTGACTGTCCGAGGGGAAATCCAGTTGATTTATGACTTACAAACAAACATACACGTATCTGATCTGACATTTCAACCCTCTTTCACTGAAGGCAATCAGTACTATATATACGCTACTTCACATTTGCAAACAGATGTGCTTTTTGTAGAGCTGTCAACGGGGAAAATGAATGTACTGAAGAATTTAAAGGACCCTCTCACATCCAAAGACTGGCCCTGGAGCAGCTACAACAGAATTATGAAAGACAGTGGATTATTTGGACAGTATCTCGTTACACCAGCTAAAGATTCGCTGTTTGTTATAAATGGGAGGCAAAATACGTTACGCTGTGAGGTGTCGGGTATAAGGAGGGGTAACACAGTGGTCTGGGTTGGAGAAGTATGAAAGGGCAGTAGCAGTAGAGCCTTTGGCAGGCAAGTACCAGTTGGACCTTTACACTGCAACAAGCGAGCAGTAGCATTGTATATTTTTCAACGGGGGGAAAAAAAAAAAAAAAAAAAAAAAAAAAAAAAAAAAAAGAAACCCAAACCCCAACCCTGTACAGGCTTCATGGTACAACACTGGTCTACTTGCGAGTTTTATAATATAAGGTATGCTCTGCTAATAGGAAGTGGTTTTGAAGGGATATTTTTTATTTGGGGGTATGATTTGTGGTTATGAGAAAAGCGCTGGGAAGCGAATAATATCTCCACTGAGATACCGTATAAGCCACGAAACCTAGTGATCCTGTAGAACAAAACAGATATTTTGAGTTTCCATCCTGAGGAGCTTTTATGTTCTGTTCAAGCCACCAGTTTTCTTTCCTGTGTCCCTCGCCTGGTAGTGGTGCCGACTACCCCGGCCGGACCCCGAGGGGCTGTGGCGACTGCGGTCAGAATTTGCCTTTGGATGATGAGGGAAACTAAAGCATCAGAGAGCAGCTTTCAACCCCCCGAAACCTCAGAGAGCAATTTAATGAAAACTGATCAGCTCTCTCTGCAGGATGGCTTTGGGAGGATTCACGGATGTGATTTCAGAAGGAGGCATAACAGAAATAGTAACTGTCAGCTTGCTTTCTTCGGCACTTAATTCTGCTCTCGGTACTACTGAAGGCAATGTTATGAGCCCCCCCCCC
>WEIS01075496.1:4443-16409 GCA_013389965.1 Todus mexicanus | reverse complement strand
TAAAGGGTGCAGTGTTTTCTGTGCACACACAGACTCCAGCATTGATGTGGCTGGAGGATGCTTCCATTGAGGGCAGCCCATCTGTGGCAAATGCTTCTAAACGCACTATTTACCTCCCATCTGGTCTGCCTTATTATTGGGGGGAGGGGGAAGGGTCATTATTTCTCCCTTTCCCTTCGTGGTGCTCAGAGGCGCCTTTCTTTCTCCCCTCACAGCCCCCCCTCCCCCATGCCATGCCCCAAAAAATTTCTTGGCAATTTTCTTTTTTTTTGTGGGGTGGGGAAACCTCTTCGCAGCCCTCCTCACCCGCTCCCCCACCGCCCCCAATTCCCGAGAGGCGGATGGGAGCTGGACCCCCTTGCGCAGACACGGCGCTTCCCCCGGGTCCTCTCCATCCAGCCGGCGACTCTATCCCAGCTCTTCCAAATGCTGCAGAGTCATGGTACCCCAGAGAGGCCGAGCCAGACTCCCTCGACCCTGCTGCTCGCTAGACGCCCCCTCCCCTTTGTCCGGGCCGGAGTCCCAGGGGTCAGCAGCTCCACCAGGCCGGCGCAAGCCCGCGGATTCCCAAGGGGCTTCTGCACAGATGAAGTTTCAGCCAGGAGCGTGTCTAGGCCCCCTGCATCTTCCGTGGCGGAGTCCCTGCGGGCTCCAGCTCCGAGATACACCCAGGCTCCTTCCTTGAACCGGCAAACAAAAAGCAGGCATGCCCTCCCTCGGGGGCAGCTGAATTTTCCAGGGGGCAACACGGCTTATTTGCCAGCGGTGCAGCTGGGAGCGCTGCACGGAGCCGCTGCCTGTCGGGGAGACCTGGCATTGCGCTCCCCTAAAAGCTCTGGCGCTGGGTCTGTAGAAGTTGTTTCCTCCCGTCCCAGCCCTCCCCAGCCCCACCGTGCCCTCCTCTGCTGGGAATCCCACGGATTCCTCAGACGGAGGCAGTTGCTGCCTTTCAGTTTTGCTCAAAGCGTGTCTCAAATTTAGACATAACTTGACAGGGATTTTCTTCGGCTCCTCCTAATTCGGTGCTCTCCCCAACCTCAGTGGTCTGGGCTGGGTTTGTGGGTGTATTCATTTCTCTCGTGCACGCAGTCAAATAATTCCTGAAGCCGATACGAGCCTTTTGCTCGACAGCAGAGCATATATTCTGGTTTAGTGCCCGTTCAGCAGCCCTTCCCGAATGCTACTGGAGCGGTGTTTCGGTTGCTTTCTCCTGGCTGCGCTCCTCAGCAACCTGATCCGCCTCGTCCTGTCCGCTCGCCCTTCTCAGAGCCCCTCTGCCGGAGGAGCCCCGTGCTCGGGACCGTCCCAGGGGTGCAGGACAGGACAGGCAAAGCCCACAGAGCCCGGGTGCGGCGCAGGGGGAGGCGGGGAGGCTGCTCGGCTCTATGCAGGTCGCTACAGGAAATCTGAGGTAGCCGGGAGTGCCGGCTGAAAGAGAGGTGGTAAAGAGCGCGTAGAGGGCAGCAGTGGGGATAAGATCTTTCCTCCCTCTGACAGGGCTGGGGCTGCTCCTCCTCTGAAAATAAAAAAAAGCCAGGAAAAAATCCCAACCCCCCCAAATAACACCCCCCCAGCAGCAACCCGGCAGAGCTGTTCCCCTCCGCTTACGCATCCCGAGCTGGGTTGCGTATTTTCCGCGCATCCGTAGCGAAAACGTAATTAACATGTGGTTATTATTTTCTCTCCTGAGTAACTTTCCCTTGCCCTCCTCCAGGCCTCTCATCAGAACAGGCCTAATCAGATTTGGGTGGCTTGAGAGCTGGGACTGTGCACTGAGAAGGGGGCATCTGCCTTAGGTGGTGGTCAGAGCAGATGGTGGTCTTCTCAAAGAATGCACTGGGAATAGGAACAGCAGTGCGGACGGATGTCTGGCACAGAGGCTGTTCAGATTTCTTTTTCCCAGATGAACGTCCCAAAGATGCTGGACATTTAACACATACAATTAAAAAAAAAACCCCCCGACCCTGCGCAGATAAACACACGAGGTTTCGCAGCCTTGGACGTTGTTGTCTGACAGCCCCGGTCACGGAGGGGCTGGATGCTGCGTCCCTTAGGTCAGGGAGTTGGATAAAAAGGCGTTTGGGCTGCGCGGAGGAGGAGGAGGAGGAGGAGGAGGAGGGTGTCTGTGCACCACTGCAGCGCAGACAATGGGTACAGCCCAAAGTGCCCACATCTGCCCTTTTTTCACCTGGCAAATGTGCTCCGTGGTGTGACACCTCGTTACCCGCGGACTGGGCCGAACCCCGGTACCGGCTGCGCAGAGCGCTCCCTGCTCCCCGGGTTTGCTAAGAACTGTGGGAGAATCTGTTTGTGACAAGGTGCTAAGATGCAGTTCATTATAATCTCGTGTCCCTCTTGTCCGAAGCGTTTAGCATCATTTAGACAGTCGTTCTCCTGCAAGTGTAGAGTGAGATGGAGACGCGGTGCCGGGGAAGGGGCAGCGCTTTGGTGACGACCGGCGGTGCAGATGGGCTGGGCTGTGTCGGCAGGGGAGGGTCGGCCTCACGCTTGGGTTCGGGCGGGAGCTGCGCGAGTGGTTCCGCGCTCTGGGAATCAACGCCGTCCTTCGCCACGCGTGGTGGGAGCTTGCCGCGACTCCGGAGTGGTGGCCAGCCTCGCGGGACACGTTGGTCCCGGCAGCCCGTGGTGCAGGCTGGAGGAGTGCGGGGTGAGGCAGGGGGAGCCTGGGGTCAGACCGGCCCTTTGGGGACTGCGTGGAGGCTCGGGGAGCGAGTATGCTCTGCGGCCGTGCCCACGCTGGGTTTTGCTTTCCTGCTCTCTCCCTGTCCCTGCAGAGCTGGCACAAGGCTCTGGGGCTCTTGCCTCAAGGGCTGAGGATGTTTGTGCGGGTGGGCTGCGGTTGCAGTACACGAGTGGTTGGTTCATCTCTGCTGGCTCCCCCGGAACCAGATGCTTGGAATTATCGCAGTCCTGCCTGGTGCAACTCACCCCAGGCAAGGTGCTAGAGTGGGCGGAGCGCTGTGAAGAGAGAACGGGTGAGAGACCAAAGAGCAAAATGGATGGAGGCCTTTCACTGACAGCAGGAAAAAACCTCACACGGGACACCGGATAAACCCCACAATGCAGCCTGTCCCTAAACACCTTCTAGCTGCCGAGACAGGGCGCCTTGTGCTGCGAGAGCCGCGGTGCCAGGCCTCGGGATGGCGCAGCACAGCCGCAGAGCGCGGGGGCTGAGGAGCCGGGCATGGCGCAAAGATGCTGCTCAGGCAGCTAATAGAGGCCACATTTTTCCCAGTACAAGTGCCCTTCAATGCCCGTATTCAGTGCCCCCAAAAGCTGCACATCTCTAACCCCCGAGAACATTAGCCAGCAGAAGGTTTTCGCTCTGTGAATAACCACTTAGACTTTCTGTGGATTTCAAGTGATAAAAAAAAATTAAATAAATCGAGACCATTCAGAAGAGGCTCAGACGAGGCAAATCCGCCCCAGGGTATTATCTGAGAAATTGTCTGTTACTTCTATGGCACAAGCCTTCCGTGGAGCACACGGAGCCCTCACCTGCGATGGAACAGGCTCCCCCAGCGCGGGGCAGCGCGGGCTCTCCCGAGAAGCGGAGCCCATGGCACAACTGCATCTACACGTGCATTGAGGAGACCGGCACAATGCTGGCCTGGGTGCGTCGTCCCATCCAACCCAGTCTAGACAAAAATGGAAAATCTCCATCAGCATCCCTTCCAGATTCAGATCCAAGTTTGCACAATGTCAGTCACCATTTTTACCTGTGAAGCGGCTCGTGGTAAGAGTCACAGCAATGGTAACCAGTGCTCTGGGGCTGAGAACTGGCTTGGGCACAGGAGGCAGCAGCAAAAGCCTCCGGTACCTTTGCACGGTGAATTTAAAGAGCTCTGACAATCTGCAGATACACAGATGGACAGAATGAAGTTCCTCACTGAGCTGGGAGTAGGAGATCTGGCAGCAAAGCCCGTTTCTAGCTCCTGCCCACTCCCGCCCCACCAGGACAGCCTGGTGGAGCCGCTTCTAGGGGTAAGGGCAGAAACCAGCATCTAATTCGATCCTTCCTTTTCTCCTGCCAAGACTACGCACCCAGTTGTAAGGCAGCCCCACCATGGCTGTTAGAGTTGTGGTCTGGCGCTTGTGGTGCAGCTCCAGCAGGAGATACCCCATCCCCAGGCAGCCTTGGCCTCCGGGACTGCCTTTGGTCACTCGTGAGACCTGGAGCTGCATCAGCAAAGGTCCCTCAGCCCCACTGCTCCTCCCGGCCCCAGTCTCCTGGTGTGTGCCTGACTGAACAGTTTCTGAAGGAATAATCTCTCTACCATCTCCGCTGTACATCCTGCGTGATTCCAGAAACACTGGTGGCACTGATGATCCGACAGGAACAGCATTTTTTGGGTAACTTTCATCCACAAGTCATCTCCCTCACCCCACAATTGCTTCAGATTTGTGGTTCGTGGTGGGTGCTGCTCTGAAGAACGCAAAAAAGCAAACGCGCAAAGCGCAGCTCCGCGGGGCCTTGCTGAGGGGAGCTAAAATGGAAAGAAAGGCAGGTCTGAGGGGGTGCCGTTGTTCCAGCTCTTCAGGGTACGTCCCACCTTTGCAAAGGAAGAGGCGTCTGAGCGCTCGGGGCCCTGAATTAGCGAGGAGCTGAGAGGATGGTCTGCAGGAGCCTTGGGGGGGCTGCTCTCACCCCGCCTCGCGGGGCTGGCTCTCACCAGCAGCAGAGCAGGCAGGGCACTTTGGTCGCTGGCTTGGGACAGCAGCAGAGCCTGGAGAGGTGGCCACGCTCCTTTCAATGAGACCTTTCCGAAAAATCTCTTTGTCTGAACCGTTCTCGGCGATAATCTCCTGCTCGTATCATTTCATCCGTTTTGGTTTTGCTGCCACTGACATGAGCAATCTATGAACTTACGCTGTGGACCAACAAACACCTGGGAAACCAGAGCAGCATGGAGGGGCATCGATGGGGTGTCCACCTCCTGGCCAGCACGCAGGGCTGCTCTGGCCTCATAAAACCTCCTCCTCGTTGCAGTGACAGAGGAATCCATATTCATGTCTCTTTTTTTTTGGTGCAAATTAGCAATTACCTCCCCCTGATCTGGCATTAGCTGTGCCCACCTTTACAGGCATTTGCTTCGAGATGGACCAAAGCCACCCCCGACTTTCGGTGTCGGCTTTAACGAGCTGAGCGTAGCAAGGGCAGGGTCCTGTTGGCCAAAATCCTCGTCTTTATTGGAATGCTGCTGACTTCCACTTTTACGGTCGGTGCCAAAGAGTAGCAATTGATTTGAGGAGAAAAAGCTGCAGACGGGGTGTGCGCGTGCACAGGAGCGAAGGTTCGGCGTCACGGTTTCTTTCCTTCTTGTCTGAGATTAAGGCAGCGGTCACTGGAAGTTAAGCGGGGGCTCAGTCCCTGGAAACCCAAACTCTGGCTGAGTGGTTCCTCTCTGTCCTCGCCCTGCTTTGGCTCGGCAGCCCAGGAGGGTGCGTTTCCCTCCCGACACGTGGGCAGAGGTGATGCTCGTGGCTCCTCGCTGAGCAGGGGGGATGATCTGATGAAGATGGGGTAACTCGGTCTCTGCGGCTCAGAGTTTGGGCTTTCGCTTGCCGGGTACGGTGGTGAGTCTGTGTTGTGGGAGTCTCTGGGCCAAAGAATGAATTTAGACTCATCGGGCACCCCCTAAAAAAAAAGAGGATAAAGTTTGGACTCCTGGCTTGGCTTGCATTTGAAGGAGGGATCTGAAAGCAAACCCGGGCTCATCCTCTGTGTTGCTGAGACATCCAAAACCTTCCGGGTTTTGGCACCGTGAGCACCGTCCACGCTGGCGCCCAGTTCGCAGCAGGGTGTTCCAGTTTGCAGTCTCGCAGCACTGGGACAAGCAGCCAGCCCAGGAGAGCTGGTCCCTTGGGGACGCTCTTGGGTTTGTTGTTCCCATCAGTGGCATGGATGCCGTCGTGTGGCTCCCCGAGCCGGGCCCATCTGCTGCTGCTCACCTGCGCCAGGCGCTGGGATCCAGCAGAAAGCCCTTGAGCTGGTGACAAAGGTCTGGATGTGGGCTGCAAAGTACAGTCCTGTCTCTTAGCAACTGGTTCCTACCTCTGAGCTCTCGGAGCCGTGTGTGGGACAAGGAGCATCAGTCACGCTCCTGCTGCAGCGGCAACGCGCCGAGGAGGGGACGGGGGATCAGCCCGGCTCCAGCCACCGCCAAGACGCTTATAGAAGCTCAGGCATTTCTAACACAAGCAGTCATCTGTGAGTCCTAATCAAAGCTTCGGTTTAATTGCTTTCCTCGTGCCCTTCTCTGCACGGCGGAGGGAGCGGGATTGGCTGGCTGCGGCGGCTGCCTGCCAGCTGCCTCGGCGGCTGCTCCCACTGCCCCGGCTTTTTTGGTCACAGGGGTGGGGACCAGCGAGGGAGGAGGAAGAGGGAGGACACGGCCCATGTATTTCTAGAAAGATTAGATGTCATAGGGTCCTTCCCTGAACTCCTCTGCACCACACTGGGGAATCCCCCGTCCTTCTCACGGACATTTGCATTGCTGTTGTCTCCCTCGGTGCTCGGTTCTGCTGTTTCACCCTCGTGTTTCCTCCTCCTAACCAAAAACAACTCCTCTCTGGTGAGCGGTTCTCTGAGGCTCCCTTGCCAGGCGCTGTTCCATAAACATTTTCGCGAATCCTCTGCTTTGTCCTCCTAATTAACCATCCAATTGGCCCCCAATGGAGCCCTCACCTCTCCTGTGAAGATCCTGCTTGCACAGATTATAACCTGTCAGCTGCCAATTTATTCCTCACGCAGAGGGCAGGTTATATTAATTGTCTGGCTTCCCTGCCCCGTTTGGTTTGCCCTACCTCTCTCCTGCTCCCCGTAGCATCCCTGCTCGGAGACACAGACTCACAGAAAACCAGGGGGACCCAGATGTGCGGCTGCTCCGTGCAACCCACGTGTCCAACCTGCGGTGATGTGGCGGCGAGAGCAGATGTGATGGGATGCTGCTGGCCCGCGTCAGACCTGGGAGAGGGGTCTCTGTGGGTGGATTGCCATGACAGAGCGCTAAAGAACACGCTTGTCTTCTACTCCCTCCACGGGTAGCCTCAGTCAAGAGCTCAAAATAATCCACCTGGTCAACCCAGGTTAGCAGGGAATCCTTCCTGGGCGTTATTCACAAGTCAGAGTTCTGCTTTTTGGACGAGTTGGGGTCCACCTGTGTGGTTATGATGGAGACAAGCCAGAATGCAGGGAGGATCTACCTGAATGCAGGGAGAGACCTCACAGATTTCCACCAGTGTCTCTCTGCTGTGCCCCCCTGCCCCAACTCCCTGTATAGGCCCTCCCACCCTTGCAGAGCCCAGAATAAAGAGGAGCTCCTGCTCTCACCGAGGGTAGCAGCCGTGGGTTTTGCTGGGTTCCCGTGTTGCGAAAGGGCTGATGGAGTCCAACAGGACCATCAGGGTTTGGCACCATCCGCGGTTCAGGTGCGGTGCTCTCGCTCCCGGGGAGCAGCAGCCAGCGACATGCCGGTGCTCGGGTGTGGAGCAGGAGATCGTCATTTCCAGGCGTCAGGGACGGGCGGTGCGGAAGCCGCTGCGGCGCAGCTCGAGTCCTGCAGTGCCCTTACCTGGCGAGGAGGCTGGGGTTCGGGAGGGGAGCGTGTGTGGGCGTTTTACCCCCGCGGAGCGGCTGCCGAGCTGTCAGCGTTCTCCTGGAGGCGCATCTCGCTGTTCCTGTGGGAGTCTCCGACTGTGGCCCACATACTGTGAATTGCCAGGGAGCTGCCACCAGGCTGCCGCGCACCCGGGGCTCAGCCTCTCAGCCCGGCCTGACCTTGATTCACTGTAGCATCATTTAGAACTTATTTTACATAATTTCGCTTGCCACTGACGAGCTGAGCCGCCGCCGCTCCGCGCCTCCTCCTACTGAGTTTCGTTTTGACATCACCGTGTCCTCGTTGTAGGAACGATGATGCCGCCCGGCTGCCCAAACGCTGCTGGGTCTATTCCCAGGAAGAGAGGGGTCACCTTGCTGGGACAGGCGACCTCATCACTTCCCACAGAGCCTCGTCCCCCTCCCACTTGAAAGATTTTGCTTTGGTGGTGATCTTTATTAGATTAGTGTCTCGGCGCTGTGGAGATTGCTCACGGTGATAAGGTACTTGAAGGAAGAGCCAGCTCTAAGCATGTCCTGAGTTTGTGGCACAGTGTTAGATTTTCTGGATTTTTTAGATCTCTCGTGTTGGATTTCTTGCAGGATGCCATGGGATATAAATGCTCTTTCAATTCTAAATCCAGTTTACCATTTCCCCCCCTTTTTTCCCACCCCGGTAGCGTGTCCCCCCAGACCATCTAAGCCAAGATCCAAATGACATTGAGGAATTGCTACTCATCTTTGCAGATTTATTAAAACCCCCCTCCAAACTCACATTTTAACCCTGCCTATTTCAAAATAGTAAGAAAGACTGCCACATTACAGTAATCCCCAAATAATAGCGTCCGTGATCCCTGCCCCGTTAGGGATTCATGGTGCGACACTTCTCCTGCATGGGTCTGGCACGCTGCAGAGCCGAGCAGAGCCGCGCTCCCCAGCTGATGGGTGGGAAGACCATGGCCCTGAGGGAGCCATTTCCCCGGCAGCTCGGTGGGTGCTCTGCTCAGGAGGTCACAACCGCCTTCCTCACCAAATGCAGGAGAACGGTGCTCCGATGGCTGCTCCTGGTGTTCTGTGACCAGGCTGCTCGCCTGCCCTGTCGCCCTGCCCACAGGCAGAGCAGCATCAGCTCCCCGCTCGTTCCTGGCTGGTGGGCACAGGGTCACGTTTATTGGGGTTTATCTGTGTGCCAGATCCAGCTGCTCCTTCGGCTTCCCCTGCCGGTGCTCGCGACGAGGCAGCTCTGCTCTCCTGCGCCGTGCAAAATGTCCTCTGCCTCCTGGGCAGAGCAGCATCCGAGCGAGCTCTCTGCCTGTGAGGCTTCTCCTCCCTCCTCCGGCAAGCCCGGGGTGGATGGCAGCCCCATTCCCAGCGAGCAGCCATGCACCAGACCCCGCACCCACTCATTTGCCCTCGGCACCGGCCGGCCGGGCGCCCGCAGCCCACCTGGGCCCTCTGCGCAGCCAGAGGCAGGGCTGCCATTTCCAGGCACGCCCCTCCCAGGCCGCTCTGTTTTCATTCCCAGGCCTGGGAGCCGGGAGAGGAATCAGCCGAGGTCAGAGCGAAGGCCCCGGACCCATCGCGCGGGCTCAGCTGCAGCTGCTGCAAGAGCAGCTCGCTCCTCAGAGGTGCCCGTCTCCCTGTGAAACACACACCTCAGCTTTGTTTGCCGTCTAAAAATATTGCGCCTGGCTCCCCCTCACAAGGAAGTGTTTACTTTGCAAAAAAAAAAAAAGAAAGTCTTGTGTATGGTTCTGGGTAGAGAAACAATGCGAATGCACCCAGCGCCGGCTGGCGGGGCCTCGGGCAGGACAGGCCACCGGCTCCTGGCCGGAGTCAACGCGTGGCTTGGGGAAAATGGCTCGTTCTTTGTGCCTCAGTTTCCCCTGGAGACATGAGCCCTCCTGGGCTGGAGCGAGGCTCGGCTGATCCGCAGCGCCGGGGCTGGGTCCCTGCAGCAAGGGGGGCTGTGGCTGGGGGTGCAGGATGGGGCCTTGCGTTTGGCTGGTGGTTCGTGCAAACTGATGTATAAATGCTTAGCGTGGAGAAACACCGTCAACACTCTGGCAACCGCTTTCCCCCTGTTTTTCAACCAGAAACAATCAGAAAAATTTCCCAGCAAAATATTTCGGGGAGAAAGAAGAGCAAAATCTGTAAGCGAGAGCGTTCCCCATGTTCTTCTGCTGGGTTCTTTTTATTCTGAGCAGTGGCGCTGATATTGTTCTCAGCCCAGCATTTCCCCGGGGCCCGCTCCCGAGGCGTGCACTGCGCCTGTGGCAGGAGGGACAGGAGGCAGAGGGAAGTTCGAGGAATCTAGCTCTTTCTCCTCGCAGCATTAGCAGAGGGAGCCTGCTGTGGTTTAACATATCCCCCGCAAAAGCTGCTTTCATCCTACACCTAAATACCATGAGGAGTGAACTTCCTAAAGCCCTGGAGAAGTCTAAATATAGAAGCCAATCAAGGGCTGGCTTCCCAGAGATGAGAAGTACCAAGAACAGTTTCTTGATCAAAAGTTGTAAGAGTCCATATTGGAATGAAGCGTCTGTTTCGGTGCTGAAGCCAGTGCCGAAGGAGTAGCTGCAGAGGTGGGCTGTGCTCTGCGCTCACCGCTCCGTCTGCCCGTGGTGCCCACGGCGCCGGGCGCGGGAGGCGCTGGGATGCCCACGGAGATGGACTCGAGGTTCATCACCTCTGGGGCGCCTGGCAGGGATGTCTCTGATGGCACGGCAGGATTTCATCCTTTGCTGGATATCCAGGTTCTGTCCAGCTGCTTGCTCCAGCACGCGGCCGCTCCCCACTGCGGCTGAGGGGTGTTTTCAGCAGAACAAAAATTTTCTTAGAACAAAACACAACTTGTAGGAAATTAGACAGGCACCTTAGAGAGGAAAGACCACCAGAGTGCTCAGATAAAACACAAACCCCAGTAAACCACCAGGGGCTTACAGTAAGGGTGAGGGACGGCCGATGGCTGCAGATGCAGCGCTGCTGGGCGTGGGGAGCCTGCGGTTGTGCTGTGGGGCGGCTGCTCCAGTGTGGGACCTGGGAACCCAGATCCTGATGCTGCTGGGGGACCCGTGGCCGGCAGGAATGTTGGCAGAGCGACACACGCTGTGTGCAGGGGAGGTGACCTTGAGGGGCAGCTCAATATGGGTGGCCCCAACCGTCCTGTTGGGGTGTCCCGGGGCTGCAGGGGGGCAGCGGCCCCTCCAGAGAGCAGCAGGAAACTGGAGTTTAACGTGCCGAGAGGCTCTGGACTGGGGCGGCGGGGAGATGCTGTGGTTGGGAGGTGCAGCCGAACGCTTTCATGTGGGAAGGGCGAGGAGAGGCGAGGGCAGAGGGTCCCTGGCCGGGCAGGGAGCAGAGTGCAGCCATTATCTATCAGCAGGGCTCCGCCGGCAGGAAGCGGCGCTTGACTCACAGGAAGCTGAATTCGGCTGGTATCAGCGCCTGGCGCGAAGGCCGGGCCAGGCTTTATCTGCCGTTGGAGGCGGCAGATGGGGAAGCAGTTGGCACCCCTTCTCCTGCGCCAGCACCCTCTGCCCCGCAGCCCCCCGGCGTGCCCCGCTCTGAGCAGGGCTGCTGCCCCGTGCAGCGGCGAAGCGGGGGCAGCTTCCCCAGCCCCGCTGGAGGAGGCAGAGGTTCCCCTGCCAGCCTGTGCCAGGGCAAAGCCAGGACCCACCAGGGTCCTGAGATACTGTGTTCTCCAGCAGTGTCCACACTGGTCAGTCTTGTAGAGGAGCTGGGAGCAGCCAGGCTTTGGCGAGCTGGCTCCCTGGCCTGCAGCTGAAGACCGAGTCCCTCCAGACCAGAGTCCGAGGTGGGGAAGGGAGCCCTGTGCACAGAGCCTGCTGCTCATCCCCTCGGCCTCTCTGGAGCTGGGAGTCTGGTTTCGCTGGGGCACTGGCAGCTCGCAGGGGCTCGGGGTGGAGGTCACCGCGGGGCAGCGCGGCCGGGATCGGATGGCAGCTGCCGGCCTTCGCCCCACTGCCCCACGGAAAGCCCGGCTTGCTCGTCAGCGCTGCGGTTTAGCTGCGGATCGCTCTGATGGTGCCAGTTTTCATAGAATCAGAGAATCATTTAGGTTGGAAGAGACCTTCTCACACAGGCCGGGCAGCTGGGGAGTGGCTGCGGGCGCCTGCAGAGACCCAGCAGGTCACCTTGCAGACATGGCTGGGTGCAGGAGGTTGGCCGTGGATGTGCGCGGGGGCTGCTGGCAGGCTCTGAGCCAGGGCTGGTCCGTGTGGGGACCATGGCAGGGCTGTGGGGGGAGGACCATGGCAGGGCTGTGGGGGGGGGTCCATGGCAGGGCTGGGGGGGGGGGACCATGGCAGGGCTGGGGGGGGGG
>WEIS01075491.1:1420-14686 GCA_013389965.1 Todus mexicanus | reverse complement strand
CACAACTTCAGCAGAAGTGTAGGTAATACTTTCATATTGCACCAAGCATACGGATCCTCTATTTTCCTGTCAGCAGGTCAAATATTGTTTTCAGCCACCTGCAAAGACTTCACTTATTCCAGTAAGAATCTTCTGTGTCACGGAGTTCAGCCCACAGAGTCAACCATGAGCAAAACTGAAAGGCAGACATATACCCTTATGAAGAGAAGAAAATCCTTTGGGATTTCACCTTATTTTACCATGCCATACTCATAATTAGCACCTCATTAAGTGTTTTTAACTTACAGATCTCCAGCATTTATCAACCACTACCAGATCAGTCAAACTCAGATGTAAGTAGATGTCCCAACCATAACATAGAAGACTACAGAGAAGTTGCTTTATTTGCTTAAATTTGCAAACTACTTCATTACTGTATCCAGGAGCAAAACTCCTTTAAAGGTCTTGCTACCTGAATTCCAGCTATAGCTACCTGATTATACTATACTCACTGTTTCCAGAAGCAGTTCCTGCCCTTTCCTCATGCCTCCAAAATGGAAATCTCTGTGAACCAGGGTGTTTAAGAAACTTTGGTTTCTATGCCCTCATAAGGATGAATCTCATTTCTGGACACTGAACAACTTGGTCTGCCCTCCATCACAAACATAATTGCACCCTCAACTTGTGCAAGACCAACAGGAGAAAGATTTAATTTCTGAGGCAGCTTCCATGCCAAACTGATCAAGGATAAAAGACCCAAAGGCAAATTACTCCTCAAGGTGGTTCAGAACAGGTAACTTGCAGTGATGGGCGAGAGAGAACTTTGTCTTATCTTACTTGCTTCATTTGCCAGCAATGACCTACTTCTCCCCTCGGGGTACACAGACAATCATTTACAAACTCAGTGAATGCCAAATCAGTGCAGTTACACTTCCCTTAATGCTGACATCATCTCACATCTGTTCTCTCATTCACTTAGACTAGCATTTATATTATCACAGGATCCAGAAGACACTGGCATCATAAGCAGATACCTACTGCTGCAGAAACAAGGGCTTGAAAAGTTTTATTTCTTTGTAATAGCAGTGCTGCAACTATTCCATCCTCAAGCGAAACAGACCGAAGTGTTTGATAAAGGAACTAGCAGAACATCCCCCACCACACACTAAAAAACAGCTGAAGAAAATAGGGAAGTAGTAGTACTAATCACCAGCTTTACTTTTTTACCTCCTACCTCCCTTTCATAAATATTAGCACAAGATTACTGTACACTTTTCATGGGAAAAGGTGTATGACACAATCATTACATGACTTACATCCCAATCCAGCAAGTACTTCTGCATTACTTAAGTACTTACTGCTTATGTTTGGTAACACTGTTAAGCACAGTTACTCTTAATACTAAAGAAAGCGTTTATTCAAGTGTCTGCAAAACTGGGGAGAGATTTTGTGCAGAGGAAGCTATGGGTTTTGTACTGCATTAGAGTGATAGATACTTTTTAAAATTCGCCCACAGTCTATCTATACACATACATCTCCACACACACACGATCATATCTCCTGCAAAACCCCCTATACTGTCATGCTATAAAGCAAAAACTTCTAGCAATTTTTTGTTTCAAAAACATGTCCTTAAAATTCCTTAATTGCAATTACATAACTTAATACTGTTGAAAGACAATGTGTTCCAGATTAAGCTATAGAATCATTTTACATAAGATTTTGAAAAATTTTGAAAGGAAGGCTTTTAAATTATTTGTGATATACATAATGCTTTAGGGTGCATATTAAGACAGTGTAGCAGAACATCTTAGCGGAACTATTCCACACAAATGAGTTGATATTTGAGGAAGGGGATAATTGTTTTAGAATTATTCAAGGCTTTGATCCAACAAACATTTGCACATGTGACTTCAGTGGAACCATTCCTGACACTAAAGTTAAGTATCTGGATAAGTATTTGCAGGACTGGAGCCAAATCACACATTTGGGCTCAAACTAAGAGCCCATTTGTTACCAATAAAACCTTAATTTGGGAGTGGCTGATTATTATAATTATCACTGTTGGATAACACTACACTTCAGAACAGTTATTTTTTGTGGTAGTATCTAGCCATGAAGATACAACTTGTCCGTTCTGGGATGGACCTTAGTGCTGTGGCCTCTGCCCCCCAAACCCAAAGCTCAAAGCCAAAATGTAATAAAATACAGCAAAACATAACACAATAACAAAACTGGAAGGTGGTACAGAATGCACCGTCTTAAAAAAGGCCTTATCAAGTGGGGGACGTACCGTACTAACTCCTGGGGATCTGCGCTGCTAGCCCATTTCACTCCTGCCTGGAGTTCCAGGTATGACTAGTTCCTAGCATAATACTAGCTGGTTTGTGCTCTCTCAGCTTGAGTGATCACAGTTCTCTGAACAGCACCTTACAGGGTTTGTTTTTTTTAACCTAAATGACAGAAACTCCAGGATGCTATTTCTATTTGGGTGCCACTGCTTCAATACTCATTGCAAGGTCTCTAATTCAAAAATTCCAAGCTATTGTCTATGGGCTTTTAGGAAAAAAGTGTTTCTTGGGACTAAAACCAGGGGTTACCATTGCACATAGTCAAAGCTGTTCATTTTCTTGGTTTTGTGCATTTTTCATTTCAACCTTGGTTCCAGGAGAGAAGGCAGCACTTCTTAAACAGTTAACAGTAACATTTCAGGCCCTACCCCTTCTCAACTGCACTGATTTCTCTTATAATTCTCCAGGCATTAAATTTCTCTGATCAGTAAAATTGTACAGAAGTTTCTCATGTCTTCTCAGTAAAATGGTACAGAGCGTATAGCATAAGGATTTACCGCAAGAATTGTTAAATCTCTGTGAAGTAAGCGTGCTTTGATCACATCTCATTCTTCGTGATGACGTTAGGGTATTTTCTTTTAACTGAAGTCTAAAGCTGTTTTGGTATGTCAAAAACACCACATCATGTTCTGCCCTCAGTCAGTTTGCTTGGAGCCAAAGGAACCACACCTTATTTACCATGATTTTTACTGGGAAAAGAATCAGATCTGCTGGACAGTTCAAGGAAGTAAGTCAGGGAAAATACCATAAATTGTATTAATCAAGACCATTTAAATGACCAACAGAGAATTAAGAAAGCTGTACAAGCAGATGAAATATTATCTTGGCCAACAAATAGAATAAAAGAAAGCGATCTGGACTGCTGCAAAATTGGTAGTGATTTTAAGCATTTGAAAGACAAATGACATCGGAGAATAGACTGGGTTAACAAGGGAGCACTTGAGGAAAGTCTAATCTTTGCTGGCATGCTGACTGGGAAGGTCAGCCCAGTGCACGCGTTCACAGCTGGAGTCAGGCTCCCTCTGCCCAGCCAATTGTCCAATGCACTTCAGATACCAAACCAAATTGAAGGTGCCTTCATCCTGCCAGCTCCTTGTATTCTACCAGCTTAAAGACAGCTTCCTTCTCCCTGTCAATTTATGTAGCGGTTCCACTGAGCAAATGCTACAAAGGACAGAGGTAGTGTGCAAGTGCCTTTTTTCCCCCCTTTCTGAGCAGCAAAGGGCTCTTTAGAAGGCAGTGTAAAGTTTTAGCACTGTATTCTCAAGTGGGAAGAGTGTCATTTTTTTCTTAAACACATTTTTAATCCAAACTTTTCACAAAGAAACTAACTTTGAGTTGACACATTATGTCTTGAAATTTAAAGCAAATCCCTTGAAAGCTGGCAAACATAAACCTTACATAGTTTGTTACTTCTTCAGTTTTTATGTACCTCTAATTTATCTGTGTGTACTTCTTACCTTTGCATACCTATTATTGCCACAGGTAGAGAGGAAATGATCTGTTTTCGTTACAAAAGGGGGATTTAACACTAAATTCTAAATCCAGAACCTAGATTTATCTTCATTCTCAACTGGAACAAGACTTAGATTATTAACAGAAACCACACGGCAATTATTTAATTTATTTCAACTAGAAAGGCACAAAAATGGTTTATAAAAATGGTAGCTATGTTAAGAAGTACTTTCTTACAAAAGGCAGACATTTTACTAACTACCTAATACCTAAATCTTGTCAAGGGATCTGGAAGTTCTAAGAGACTTTATAAAGCTTACTTCTTTGGAAGAAAATACCTTGCTGTTTGATCTCTTTCTTTGAAAAACTATGGTCATTCCCAAGATACTTTAGATGAAGATGGAGACAGGACTTGAGTTTGCACTGTGAAATCAGAGTGACTAAAATAGTGCAAATTTACCCCAAAGGGTATTCCTGATACAGAAACAACTATCTTTCTTATTTTAGGAGTTAATTTCTGGGAATATGCTTTTTAACTTTCAAAAAGTAAAAGATTATTTTTTCTCCCAAATTCTTTATATTATTTTTTTCTTTTTCTTCTGTTTAGGAGTCTTAAAGACTTTCAGATACCCTATAGAGTTTTGAGGGTGCTCTGCAGGAATATTTATCATCAAATACAGTATTCCAGTAATGAATGAAGCAGAAGGTCGACATTTATTTGAAGACTAATGTGTTGGGAACCTATAATATGCACTGATTCTTCTTCGTAGGTTTTACTGCAATACTATCAATGTTATCATAGTTTTTTCAAAATACTTTTTCATAATCAATTATTTCAATGGGGAATGAAAAATTACGTGAACTAGATTTCCCCAAATGCTACTATGCATATTTATAATGTATGCAAAATTAAACTTTCAAAATGCAAATAACACATATCCCAAAACAACTCATTAAACAAACTATCATGTGAAAGGCAACATATTCTATGCTGCAATATTTGTACAGGCTGGCATGCATGTCTGTATCAATATAAGATGGTAACATTATGAAAACATTCTGCTTAATAGTCCACTTCAAATATTCCACTAAATTTATCATAAAGAGGTTTTGATCACAAGGAACACAGCACCTGAACTGTCAGGTAGCCCTGGTATTTATAATAAATTTACTTTTCTGTGCTATGCAGGCACATAAGAGAGACTCCCAGAATATTTATGAGCTATCTTTCACATTGTCATCACATGAGATATGAAAACAGATTTTTTTTTTAATACTCCTTATACTAAATATTCTCAAACAGGATTTTTACACGATTTTTAATGAGTAATTATTTAGAAGCAGTAAGGTGAGCTTGTGGTTAAAGAATAGGGTTTGGATAAGACATTCTGTCTTTAATTACTGGGTTTGTCATAAACTTTACCTCTAACTCGAAGTAAGCGCTTCTTTGCCTCAGTTTTCCACATCACAGTAAATGGTAGCAATATTTCCCTAACTCACAGGCTTGGTTTGAGAATTAAGTAAGGTCCCATGTGCAAAAGACCTGTAGATCCAGGCTGCTTCTTTTCACTGTGTATTGATAGGAAAGTGACATGTTCTTAATCTGAAACAGACTCAGTGCTGCCCTTCATCAGTACATGGAATTCTCATCTATGTCAACAAGAATTGCAGTAAATACACCGAGTACATCATTTAGCCCAAAAGTAAATGAAGAAAAACGAATGGAAAGAAACTCCTAGATTCTCCTTGTCTGCTCTGAAAAAGCCTAACAGTTCATGGCGGCAGACACATAATCATAAATAAAAAGGTTTTTGATGGGAGGCAAGAACTGCTGCCTGGGAATATAAATAAGAACGGAGAAATGTGTAGCAGGTCCATCTGCAGACTACATTTAGGTCTGCTGCAAAAGCACCATCATAAGAACCATCCAGAATTCAGTCACCATAATATATCATGCTCTGTACACATTTGTCCCAACATAAAGCAAACCTCGATGGTCTCAGCATTTCAACTTTTCATACAATTTCCAGTGCACACCAAGGAAACATTTACCTCATTTTTTTTTCCTATGTGAGTATCCAGATAAGATAAAAGTTACAGAAATTTAGGGAAAAAACCCCCAAAACAACAACAAACGTTAAAAGCCCAAACTTAACACAAGATAGTACCACAGACCGTTTTCGGTCAGGCATGTCTACTGTGCAAGAACAAAATTGACTAGAGAAGATGGGAGGGAGGATGGGGAGAAATGCTGGAAAGACAGTTAATGTCAGTACACAGCTTTAATCTCCTGCTTAAAGCTAAAATTGTCATGACGTAAAAAGATGTCTCTGATTTTCTGGGGGACAAAAAAGAAAAGTCAAGGAGCACCTGATTGGCCACTACCAAGCTCAGGGAGGCCGACATCTCTATAACAATCAGGCATGTTTTAAAATTTGCCATTGCTTAGCCATCTACAGACAATGAGACTTGACAGGTCTTTATGGCAGGCAGGCAGGAGCTACAACTCTACATAATCAGGCAATAATTAATCAATCCATGGATAATCCTGGTAAATTCGGAAAAGGATAACTGTAGCTGCCTATGTGCATAACCCCATCTTTTATACTGTTGTACTGCATGTCTTTTATACTGTTATACTGCCTGTATGCAGCCTTGGTCATTTAAATATTTGTCTGCCTGTCCCAGGGGTGGGTTGTTTTTTTTTTTACTTCAGGGTGTATGCTACTGAACCACACACAATTCTTGACTGGAGAAAGACATTCCCCTGCTGAAGGACAAGAGGATTTAAAAAGAAAAGTGCAGACCAGATCACAATTCTACCGAGAAGCAGGTTCCTGGAGTTATATATCTTTTCAACAGCATAAGACCACAGCAGCGGTATTTTGACATAATAATGCATATTTATGTTCTCTTTTTCTCCACAAAGCACCCAAACAGTGGGCTCTCTAATGTTTTCCCATTTTTAGCATTCCTCCAAGAAACCAAGAATGTAGTGCATCTACTGCTTGACTCAGGATGCGTACAGCTTAACTATGCCTTTTATACCTTTTGTTATCTTTCGGCTTATGACTTCCCAAAGAACCAGAAAAACATTCTGTCTTGTGTCTACCCCAAATCCTGACCTGATACTTTTGAAACCAGTGGCAGATGTTGTACCTGCCTTAAAGCTTGTATCTTTATTACATATAGCTGAAGTGTTGCTGTGCTATAAGTGTCCGCTCAGTAACGTTGAATCCTGCCTCTTAACATGACTAATGGCTTTGACTTCGAAATGTTTATGATAAAATAAGCCAGAAGTGATCTTATTGAGGTAAACTTCAGAACAGTATTTACCTGCTTAATACTTAGAGAAGTCTTTCAGCTGCATACCCTCATTTATAAACCAATGCTGTTTCCACTAAACTAAGCTTTCTCCTAACGCAGATTTTATTGGTTGCACTTCATTTCTACCTTGCCAATGCTGTCATGTTTGTACTTCTCTTAGAAAGGCCATTCCTCTTTTAGTTTCACCCGCTTTCTCAAATGCAACACATGATTTATGTCATTTGAATCATGGTATTGACAGAGAAGTTAAGTTCAGAATTGCCACTTTAGCGCCCCAGACACGCAATGCTGTGAAAGCATCTTTACAGTAACCATAGTAGCAAGCACGTCAACAGCGTGTCAAAATACACGGATGGACAAGCACATTCCGAAACAGACATACTCTAAGTTGGATATGGAGGATAAGCGTTAAACTAAGAACCCACTGGACACGCAACCAACAAACAACTCTGTGAAATCAGGAAGGAGGACACTAAACTAACACTTTAGTAACACTTTAGCGTTACTTTACTAAATAAATACCAAAGCGTACCAACGCTTTCAACACACCATACCAAGAGCGGCTAAATGACGATCCTTCTGACAACAAGAAGGAAACAAAGAAAGAGTTTCTCCAGTTTGGCGTGTTGCTGGTTGGTTTTGTTGCTTTTTTTAAAAAAAAAACAAAAACAAAAACACAAAAAACCAAAGTTTCTCCGTTCTCGCCGCCCCCGTCTCCACACACCGAGATAGATGCAGGAGGAGTTTCCAAGCAGCGCAGCCCTGCCGGGCGGGGATGCCCCGCCAGGAGGGTTCCCTGGGGCAGCGGGAGGGCTCCGGTGGGGCCAGTGCTGCAGACTCGGACTAGGACTAGGACTCGGGCTCAGAGCTCAGGCACCTGCCCGGGCTCCACGCCGCTCTCCGAGCGCTGCCCGCCTTATTTATCTCCTTGTTCCTCCACCCGTGGGGAGAGCTGGTAACGATTACAGCGGCGACAACCGCAGTTCAAAGCCCTGTCCCGGGAAGCGAATGTGCTTATACATAGCGCCTTTCGCAGCTCGGAGCGAGTTTCTGCTGTCGCAAAGCGCTTTTAGCTACCCCTCGGAACAGGCACATCACGCAGCGGCGCCGGACCGAGCGCCCAGATAGCGACGGACCTTCCAAAGGCTTTACAACCCGCCGGCTGGTTACAGACTCACAGATTCACAGAATGTTAGGGATTGGAAGGGACCTCCAAAGATCATCCAGTCCAATCCCCCCCTATTGCCGGAGCAGGATCACCTAGATCAAGTCACACAGGAACTCGTCCAGGTGGGTTTTAAACGTCTCCAGAGCAGGAGACTCCACAACCCCCCTGGGCAGCCTGGGCCAGGCTCTGGCACCCTCAGTGCAAAGAAGTTCCTCCTCATATTCCAGCGGAACCTCCTGTGTTCTAGTTTACACCCGTTCCCCCTTGTCCTACCATCGGGTGCCATCCAGCAGAGCCTGGCTCCATCCTCCCGACACTCGCCCGTTACGTATTGATAAACATTAACGAGCGACTAATCAACATCAAAAAAGCGACTAGGACAACTTATTCGAAGCCGGGTTGGTTCTTCCCTGCCAAGCAGCGAGCCCTCCCTTTTCCCCCCTTTTTTTCCCCGGGCTGCACTTACAGGTAGGAGGTGAAGACGCTGAGGTTGGCAGGGACAGCCGTGAGCCCCAGGTCGGAGCAGTCGGCGCGGACGAGCATTCCCTCCTGCTCGCAGCGGCAGGGCGCAGGGCAGCCCCGCAAGCGCTGCCCGCCGCTCCGCAGCGGCAGGAGGAGGAAAAGGGCGAGGAGGAGGAGGAGGCAGCAGCGGCAGCGGGACGTCGCCATGGGGCCCGGGGGGTGCTTAGAGTTGCGTGGCGGCCGCTCTCATGCGGCCGTGAGGGCTCGGGATGAAGGAGGAGGAGGAGGAGCTGGAGCTGCCGTCGGTGTTGGTGCGGCCGCCGCCGCCGCCGCGCCGCGCTCTGCGGGAGCATCTCGGCTCGCGCCGCTTTAAAGCCCTGCGGCCGGCACCGCGCGCCCGCTNCATTGCCCTCCTCTGCACCTGCTCCAGGACCCCAATATCTCTCTTGTATTGAGGTGTCCAAAACTGAACACAGTACCCAAGATGTGGTCGTACCAGTGCTGAGTACAGGGGGATAATCACCTCCCTACTCCTGCTGGTCACAGGAAGAAGTTCTTCACCATGAGGGTGGTGAGACACTGGCACAGGTTGCCCGGGGAGGTGGTAGAAACCCCATCCCTGGAAGCCTTCAAGGCCAGGCTGAATCGGGGCTCTGAGCAACCTGATGTAGTGGGAGGTGTCCCTGCCCATGGCAGGGCGGCTGGAGCTAGATGATCTTTGAGGTCCCTTCCAACACTGATAATTCTATGATTCTGTGATCCCTGGAGTCAGTTGCCCGCTGGCCAGTGGGCAGCACTTCTCTAAAGGAAACTGGCTGCCAAGGGAAATGGACTGTACAACTCAAAGCTCGTGAGCTGTCCCACCACCCAGCTTCTGTCCAGAGGTTTCCACTCCTCATGTTGTATGGAAAGTGGCCTTCACGCTACTCTTCTGTGACTTGAGTACGCCAAAGCCACTGGTGAAGGAAATGCGAGGATGACACTTTTCAAGAAACTTTTCTTTTTTTCCTCTGAATCAGTTTTCAGTGTGAACAAAGTTGACCACAAGCTCCAGACCTGAGACTAGTTACCAGTTTAATAATCCAGTCCCAGCCCAATTCCTGTTTAGAGTGGTGACTAAATTGTTGGTCAGGCTACTCACTATGCGTCGGAGAGCGTTAGTTAAAGGTTTTTGACTACACTGTCTTTGAATCTGCAATTAGGTCTGAAATGAGAACGTAATGAAAAGGCCAGCAAAATACATGCTCTTATATTCTACCCAGTTTCTAATCCCTGTTTCCACCTCTGGACCATCATTTGATGTAATCCGAGCTGCAGAAGGATCCTATACTGGAGCTCAAGTGCTTTATTTAAAATAATAAAAAAGGAATCTGCTCTCTGACTGGTTAGACAGGCCAGAATGTTTTGTAAATCTAGGTCTGCCTATGGATGCTGCTGGGAAGCTTTTCCCTAAGCATCACCTTATCCTAAGCTCCTTTTTTTAATAGTTGAAAGTAGTTGAAAGTACAGATTGTCCAGCAGAAATGTCGGAGGAGAAAAATTCTGCAGGAAGCAGCATTTTCATTATGTACCATGATATCTGTCCAGGAGACTTGTTCCCCCCAAACCTCTGACTGTTTCTTACCTATGTCTAACATCAGTGCGAGGAGCAACACTTTCATCACCGAATTTCGTGGTTTTTAAGAAGTTTTGCACTGTGCTGAGAAGCTACATGCTAATGATTTGATAAACTGTGAGTACTTTACTTTCTTCTAGGGTGAAATAATTTCTGTTAGGCATCTGTGGCGCATATTAGAGTCCTTAACGTGTGCTGCCAAAAGACATCAGAGTAGTTGTAGTTAAAAAATAAGTAAATGTTTCTCATAACTGTAGTGAATTAGTATTTATATAACCTGAGGCTACTGCACACATATTTTGTTTGTTCTAGAAAGTAAAGTATATACTGTTTGTTCATTTTCTGTTGAGGATTTATCAGCGTACGTGAGATACCTAAAGTTAGACAGACATAGATTAATTAGCAGTGAGGGTTTAACTGTAAAAGTCCTCCTTTGAATGTTGTTTATTTTGCACCAATACATTTGTTCAGCTAGTGACTGTCTCTGAAATATTTAATACACTTCTATTCAATTTTACTGAAAAATTTCTTGAAAGAAGAGTAGCTTGAAGAATAAAAGAAGAATTGTTAGGCCTGGGTATGGACAATTCCTACCTTTGTACATTTAAATTAGGCTGTACAGTTATTTCCTTTTCATGTTTCTCATAGGTCTCTGGCTCTCCATAAAGAGAAAAGGAAAAACATCTGTCGGTTTGGTAAGGTCTCTGGGAGGTGCTGTTACTGTTCCAAAAGGCCATTGGGACTGCAAGATTTCTTGCAGGTTCTGTCATCTCAGCACAATGTCCTGGTCACTTGGAGTGATGTCCATGGTACAGTCATTCAAGGTAGGAAACAAAATCCGTAGGGGTTTCAGCAGACTGCTTTCTTGAATGTCTTCCTGATATTCAGGTAAAAAACCCCAACTGTGGTCTGAACACGATACATAATGTGAAGACCCTCCAGCCTAGGGTTTATCAGTATAAAAGATAACCTTCATGGAATGTTACGTACGAATAAACAAAATGATATGCCATGTTATAGACTGTTAGCACACAAAAAGCATACCGATTCCTATGTCAAGAATACACAGCAGATATATGATTAACATGCATCTTTCAGGTAACTACTTACAGCATGGCAGATTTTAGACCTCATGTGTAATCTGATTTTAAAATATGGGGCTGTAAAAAGAAAATTTGGTATCCAAAAATATTCACTGCTATTTCTGTTTTGTAGCTTAAGCTGGATGAATCAATTTAAAAAAAAAGTGTGGCTAATGTGTTTAAAAACGGAAATTTATGCTCAATCCTGCAATGATCAATTGTCCCAGTCACAATGGAACTTAAAGCTGAAATGTTACCGAGATCCCACACTAGCAAAGGTAGCAGCTAGTGCTTAAATATAAGGGCAAGTCCAAAACAGTGCCAAAGTAAAAAGCATAGCAGCAAAGGGCAAGGTGGTTTGCAGTTGAATGGAGCTTAGTTTTCCCTTTCCTGTCGATGGATGAAAGGTAAGTTCCTAGAAGGCAGTACAACCGTGTGATTAGGCTGCAGAGAAAATAAAGCTCTTATGCAGGATGGGATTTCTTTTTCTGCCCATTGGGAGAAAAAAAATCTTCATTGGCTGTGTTGAAGTCATTACACTGAAAGGATTCATTAGGCAAGTGTGAAGCTCTGCTAGCCCTTAGGCTGCGCTACTGCAGAGCAGTCCTGCAGCTGTCCAGTGAGCTGCACAAAAAGATCCTTTCCTCCTTGGAGGACACATGATTTGTCCTTTTATTCTAGCTAGCCCTGGAGAATGGTGCATGTCCTTCAAGATTTATCGCTCTATAGTTTTTTTATACACACAGCAGAAGGCTATTTATATACTGTGTCCATTTGATTCCATATTTACCCATTAGTATATGTTCACATTCATTTGCATTATGTATCTGTCATGTTTCACTGAGAATCTTAAGCTAACACATATACTTACATCACTTTATTAAGCCGTATGATGTTCTTCAGAACAAGGCAGATAACACCATTTCTGTTTTACATAGTGATAAATGCTAGTACGTGAAACGTAGGGTGGTTAGGGCAGAGTCACTCCTAGAACCAGAGAGAAATACAGGAGTTTTAATTACCCTGGCTCAATTTATCATATCGCTACAGCTTGTCAGTCACAATAATATTATGGATTATATGACATCAACTTGTTTTTGTTCAGGTTTTCATGCTGTTGAGGCATGCTGTGTCATGTATCTTTAGAAATCGGGGTTTTTATGTTGATTCTTTTGTTTGGCACACTGCCACCTAGCTGCACTCATCCCTCAACAGCTTTATAGTAAGTGTGATAGTAGGACCAAGATGAAACATGTGACAGGTAAGATTTACTTGTGTTCACCTGAAATATACTTCAATGGTCAAGTTGCTGATGGGAAGAAGAGACAAAAATAGAAAAACAGTATTATTATAATTATTATTACAGCTCATACATTGACAGCTGACTTACCCATGTAATTTTGAAGCAAATGCTACCATGGACATTATTTTTAGTCTGTAAATATCTGATAGCAAAGCTTGGAACATTAGTGGAAAAGTCAGGCTTACCCGGGCACATTTTAATAGCTATGCACTTGGGAAAAGAAACAAGTAAAAAATGTTAATACGTAGGATACAGATTTACTGAATGAAAGTTTGGAGGGAACGAAAGCTGATCATTACAGTAATTCTATGTTTAGGAAATAAAATCCATGTGTTAGAGTGAAGATGTGGAAATAAGCTATACAAGGAGAACCTTCTGTTATTTTGAGTTGAGGTGGATGTGGCATCTTTTAGGGAATTACAGCCAGGCTGCAAAAGCGTTAAGTGGGTATTTCACCACCATAGGAACTATGTGCTTTAAGCAATATTTAAATGACAATTTTTAACAATTGCTGCTCTGTTACT
>WEIS01075482.1:18688-23758 GCA_013389965.1 Todus mexicanus | reverse complement strand
ACCTAATGTGCTCTATTATAAAGTCCTGGTTTTAGTTGTTTCTAGTTTTGCCAGACTCTCAGAATCTGTACTGAAATTTTCTGCAGCAGAAGTCTGCCTCAGGCTTCCCTTCCTCCTCTTTTGTTTTCTGAGTTTCAGTAAAAAATGCTCAGCTATTTCTGAGAACAAAGAACTAGGAGAAAAACATGTTGTTTTGTCCATTGTTGGTTTGTTTGTTTGTTTGGGGTTTTTTAATAACAAATAGTAATAATCCTGACTGCAAATCTCTACTGTCTCCTTCTTTTCAGTGGGATATAAAAGGTCATGTAAAAAAATCGTCCTCATTCTAGGGATATGAGTTCTTATATCCCTGTGAAAAGCTGCCCAAATTTGACAAAGGTAAGAGGCTCCCAGGGATTCTGGTTCATATGCATCAGTAGAGACTTCAGAGCTTAACTTTTATATTTTCCCAAGATTCAGCTGCCACTTAAATGCTCTAATCCTTTCCCTGTTCTTCCTCGTTCTGTCTGCCTGGGCTGCCCTGTGGCCATGCCCATGGCCCAAAAGCAGACTCTCCATGTTTCTCACCTATCCCCACCTAGGCATCCCGGAAGCTCTTAGAGGAGGGGCTTCAAAGCTCTGCCGTGCTCCTTAGCTCAGCATTTCAAGGGGGAGAAAATAAAATAAAAGGGAGAGAAGAGCTGCGGGACATGAAAGCGAAATAGCAAATCAGCACCAAGAGACAGCTAGGTGAGCCAAGGTGGAAGGCAGTACTCAAAAGAGGAACGGAAAAGTACTGCATAAGAGAAAATGTAAGGAAGATAGTGTTACAAACAAAATTTAGGAGTTACATTTTCAACAAGTGGAACAGCTCAGGAAAGTGGGCGTCACATTGCTGGCTGCCTGTGTAACTGCCAGAGGCACTAACACTGTTCTGGTCTACAGTCCAGAGACTCAAGGTTGCTTTAAGCAATCTTGAAGTCCACGTGGTTCTCTATTTTAGACTTCTTTATTTTATCCTTTGGTTTTTTCTTTTCAGCTGAGGAGCTACATTAAAAATATTTGTGATGAAAAGCCAAGTATACTGGTATTGCATACAGGAAATACCAGTATTAATGTGTTTACATACAACTTCAATTCACTTTTCTTATGAATACAAATCATTTTACTGCTTTCAACAGCATAGTCACCTACTTCATTCACCGCATGAGAAAAACCTACCTTGGGAAAAAAAATTGAACTACATGGTAGAAAAGGCTAGCATTTACAGGATCCATACTTCATCTTTTACAAGAGATGTATAGTGATTAACACAAGGTATCACAGAAAGAAAAGCAAGGGTAGTCCTCTGGTAAAAGTATTCCATTTTTATAGTTGAGAAATAAATAGGACTCTATCTCTTTTATCCCTTTTTACAGTTACTGTGTGCTCTTTGTTTGTGAATTCCTAATGCAAGGCACCTGGGGTCAGGTTGGCAAAGGTACCAAATACTCCCACCTGAAATGAATGGGAGCTGTGCTTTCAGCATATAAAGAACCATGAGATACCAAATGTTTAAAAAGGAACTGTGAAATGTTAGATACCTGAAGTGAATAGGCCCTGTTGAAAGTTGTAGTATCAGTGTTTCAGCTTTCTCTTTTTGACATGGGATGAATCCTTCATTCTCACAAGAAAGAGCTCCTGAATTACTTTTTCTTTGTGAATGACTTGCATACCTGGGTAAACATCCCACGGGGAAGAGGGGAAACAAAATGTGGGTTTGTACTAACTGTAGGGTTTGAAGGTGCTATCTTGTATAAGGCCTAAAGCTGAAGAAATGGGATGTGGATTACCTGAAGAAATCTTCTTCCATAGTTGTGATGATGGTCTGTGTTGTTACTTCAGAACTATCCTGCAGTATATTTCTACAAGGGTGCAGATCAATCTTGTATAAATCCCACTTGTTCTTAAGGAAGTGTTACCCTGGAATTTCCTGATTTCTTCACTCTGCTGCTCTTCATGTTCTCTTACTAGAGAATCTTCTTGTTGACACTTCATGAAGTATCTGAGTCCAGGGGAGGAATCACATACAGTAATGGTTAGGATACTTTTCAAAGCAGTTGTCCTAGAGTCCCTCCTACAATACAATGAAAAGTAGGCAGAGCCGTTTCTCTACTAGGATACCAGGTGCCCATAAAAATAGTAATTTTCATAAATGAACCAATAAATATAGCTAATTATTGGCAAATACCCTACAGCCATCCTACTTTCTAGGGCTCTAATCTTCACACATTAGACAGGGTCAGGCTTGGATCAGTATGTAACTGTGAATCCACTGGGAAAAACCAGGAAGATCAGGCTGCACTAGAGGCTATTCAGTAGGTGGCATTATATCCCTAGAGATGGTACCAAGACTACCATTGCATGATATTCCATAAAAGCAATTTCCAAACATAATCCTCATCTCTGGCCCCTATTTGTCCTTGTGGTTAAGTAATCCCACATGGCTTCTTTTCTGCAGAGGGCACAAATGGAGGTGTGAGTTTCAGTGCTCCTACCAAGTCCTAGAGGGACTATGTGTTCAGACTCCTGCAGAGGTAACCAAACTGCAACACCTTCGACACCAAGGAGTTCCTCACATTCCCTATCTGTCTTTTAGAGGCCTACATTTTGTGTACCTATGTTTCACCTGGTGGATTGTGTGCGCCAACCCTTCATCTCTAATAGAACTCTGAAACTGGGCATCACTAGCTAAGATTTCTCAGCTAATGAGCCCATGAAACTTGCGGATATCAGTCTTGACCCTGCATAGAAGGTAGCCTGAATTTACCGAAGAATGGGGACTTGTTGCCTGCTTAATTCAGAACCGAGGGCTCCACTTGCTGGTAGGGTTCAGAAAGACTTGGTGAGAAGCAAAAATAAGGCTGAAATTTTAAATGTTTGTCTGGAAGAAGGTTGCTGAAGGTGAGATGTAGTTAGAGACAAAACAGATACTTCAGGTACACACCCATTACTTTAGCATTTAAAAGAAATGCAAGTTGGAAACAGTCTTCTGTAATAGCAAGCCAAACCTTGGAAATAAGGGACAAACTATACACAGACCCCATAGAGACTTACAGAGCTTTTTAACTCCACGGTCTCTGTGTATTCCCGCTGACCTCCAGAGCCTAGTTTTCATTGAAAGTGGATGGACAGACCTGTAATTTCTTAACTGACCTTTGAAAACAGGATTAATTCCTAACCCCCTGAAGTACTTGGGCAAACTTTATCCTGAGTTGTTTCCGTAGTGACAATGTGCCACACTGCATTTTAAGTTCCCCACGATGTGCCTTTTTCTCCTTAAATACTGTGTCGTCTGTTTAGGACTCACAGGGAGGGTTTGAACATAAGAGATTCACTTTTTAGTTATGGATGTCCTTTTGTTTTTCAAAGAGTATGTGCAGAGAATGCTCAGCATGACAAAAGTTATAAGAAATTGTAAAAGAGAAATTTGATGCTGGTGTCTAAACTGGACAAGCTATGTAGGTGTGGCTCTCATATCATTACAGTGATGACTTTGTTGCTATTAAAACTGTAGTTTGTGGAATGTAACCTTGGAAAGAACAAGCTGCCTCTATTTCGAGGGAAGTGGGGAGTGGCAGGAGATTGCAATATGCCTGACAAAAGACATTTGGAAAACTGGCAACATTTTAATTTTTTTCCAATGAAAATCTTGCCATTTGCTACCTTAGTCTTTGAACTGTATTCTCACCAGTGCTGTTGCTTCTCCTTCTTTAGAGTCAGTTAATTCGGTTGATTATGAATTACTTCAGCTGCTCTGTAAATTGTTATTGTCCAGACTACATTGCAATGAGGGGTCACTTGCAGTTTCCATTATAAACCTAGGTTTTCAGGTGTTTATTATAACTTGGCAGTTTTCAAATCTGGGTTAAAAATTGGTACTTTTTTTTTTTTTTTCAAGGCCAGATGGGTCTTTTATCCTCTCTCTTCTTCTTTTCCTCACCTACATATTAACCTCTTAGGAGCTGAATAAAATCTCTATCTGTTGCAATGTTAAAAAATTATTATTGGCAAAGAAATTAATTTCTTTAATACTACTAGTATTTTAAGGGCCACGTTTGTGATGTATTCTTTATGATCAGGCAAAATGGGAGTTTTCTAAATTCTCTGTTTGTAAGAGTGCCTTCAGTTTGTGCAATTCCTACATGACCCTGATCCAACACACAGCTCAATCGATTGCCAAAGTCCCAGTGATTTCAGCAGGGCTCCATGTGATCTGTTTCCTTGGTACAAGTTTTAGCAGGATCATAATGTATTTGCCAAGCATCCTTTGAGGGGTGTAGTGTTAAAATTAGTGTTTATTGCTTAAGAGCAAAGACAATTGTTCAGTGGAACAATGTGCACCCATTCACTAAGTTCTAATTACAAGATCAAAGATTACAACTGAATTTAAAATGAAGTAAAAAAAATCCCAACAAACCCTAATGTTTCTCACTTTTGCTGGTGCCTTCTTAATTGAGCTTTGGACACTGAACACCTGCATTTCCAGCAGGTTTTCTCTTCTGTATTAGAAAAATGCTTGAAACTGTTAAAGGAAGGTCAATGAAAATGTTACAAAATTTACATTAATTTTTTTTTTAGATTAATTTAGAGTATAATTTAAGTAAATGCCATAAACTTGATGTTTCCAGAAAAAGTATGACTAAAATACCTTCATCACACCTTGGTTTCTAAATGTGCTGGTTGAATAGATTTCCTTTTTTTTTTTTTTTAAATTCCTCAACTCCGGAACAATATTGCTCTGCTTCCAATAATGCTCTTCAGTGACTACCGTGCTGCAGGCCTGAGTCTGATACAAGATACATGACTCTATTTATCACTCAGTGTTCTGTATAATGTTACAAGTACAATAGCTAGTTTTACATGGGTGCACTTTTTTAAAAAAAAAAAAAAAAAAAGAAAGAAAGAAAAAAAAATAGGCTTGCTTCCACAACAGTTTATTTCTGCAAATAGGTCCTTTCTTAAGCCCTTACTTGGAAGAGTAAGGGTGAAAGACGTGTAAAATCCATTGGCTCAGTAGCCAGAGCAAAGAGATGCCACTGCTGTATTGAT